>JAHWFP010225402.1:20802-45924 GCA_023313725.1 Lithobius niger
ACGGGCCACGTCTACGGACGGCTACGGGCCACGTCTACGGACGGCCACGGGCCACGTCTACGGACGGCTACGGGCCACGTCTACGGACGGCTACGGGCCACGTCTACGAACGGCTACGGGCCACGGCTCTTAATAAATGATTGAAAGAATCTGTGTTTCAGCTAAACGCATATAGATTTAAACCAAACTAAACTACGATAGGATGGCGTATTTATTTCGTAAATGCAGGCCTTCAGAGCTGAGTTGAATTGTTTCAATTGTTTCGTCTGCATGCATCACCCTTTGTTGCGCGACGCCAAAGACGTAAAAAAGGTACACAGATTACAAACAAAAACGTCAAGTGTGCCCCCCCCCCCCCAAAAAAAAGGGGGTTATTTGATTGAAGTTACACTTTACGTGTTAAAAGGTACACGGATAAAAATTAATGATTTTTAATTGAAATAATCAAATGTACAGTTGAGAAATTGCATCTGTTTAAGTGCTGTTGTGCTTTACTAATCATATATTTAAAACGTAAAGCACAGCAGCACTTAAACAGATGCAATTTTCTCAACTGTACATTTGATTATTTCAATTAAAAATCATCAATTTTTATCCGTGTACCTTTCAACAAGTAAAGTGCAACTTCAATCATATAACCCCTTTTTTTACGGCACACTTGACGTTTTTGTGTGTAATCACATATAAGTATGACTTCGTAGGCGTCCCTCATGTCGATGTCGATAGCAAACAACAGCTTAGAAGAATATATGGTCGACAAATTTGTATTCCACTATACTACACTGCTTTACAAGAAATTTGACTAAAACGTTTATCCACTTTAAACTATATAACACTAAAGTGTCCGCGGCCTATCTTGAGTTCGCTCCAGAACGACACAAATAATCAATTGTATGTTTCTGGTAGCAGAGTGCCTTGTTGATATCCAAGATGGTTACAAAAACAATGGCGGCCATCTACTAAAGCAGCTCCTTCCAGGAAGCCGTAGCAACTCATAAATACATGCAGGACTCAAGGCAGGCCGCGGACACCATAAGATGCACAACGCACAAAAAGAAATATAAAAAGTCCTCGTGGTTTTTTTAATGAATAAGGATAGAGATACAAAACCTTGCGTGGGTTGTGTATTGCGTAAAAAAATCTGTCATTTCGTATGGGAGTTACTAGCCATAATACTTGAGGTACCCTCCCCCACGAAGCGAAATTCTAAAATTATTTATGATATGGGGAGGAGGTGGTGGGGTCCGTTAATACAACAATGGCAACGTTTTAAAACAAAGAAAATATTAACATTTTAATCCTATTGATAAACTCAGCCACTTCCAATATGGCGTCCATAACTATGCAGTTTCGCACTTCGTAAGTCCGGCTCTGACTAACTTAGAAAGGTCACACAAAGGCAAAAAAAATAGTCTTCTACGAACTGTACCATATCGAATTGCGGAAGTTTTATTTTCTACATTATTTATTTATTATAATTTTTTTGGGAGGGGATTGGGGGGAGACTTTCGACTTATCTTTCAGCGGACAAAACTGAATTACAATAACTTCGTAATTCAGACTATTTTGTTCTTTGTCCGATTTTTCTAAATCAGTTAGAGACAGACTTAGAAAGTTTGGAATGGCGCATAGTTTGACACTTAAATGGTCGCCATATTGGATATGGTTGAGATCATCGACGGAATTTTAATGTTAATATTTAACTTTTCTCCCTTGTTTTTAAGACCTTTCCGTTGGTGCATTTCGCACCCCATCCACCCCACCCCCAAAAAAAGATCTTCCTACCCAATACAAACATATATACGAGGTTTCGTTTTTCCCACGTTATTCATTCAAAAATTATGAGGGCGACCTACATTTTGAAGACACCCTACTGTGTACTTAAAAGTGACTCATTTAAAAGGACATGCCTTCTCACCATATTCGAGCATCCTGCGCTAAATAGCGTTTACAACATTTGTATAGATTAGTGTTAATGTAGAAAAACTGTTTCTCACGAAGGTAAAATAGAAATAACTTTACAACATTTACACGCGTCTGACATAATGTTGCAAAACTAAGCCATACAAGAAAACCAACAAGGGGGAAAGTACCTTTAATGTGTTTGATTCCCCCCCCCCCCCAAAAAAAAAGTCCATGGTAAAAAGTCACGTTGTAGGGCGACGCGTGTTGTAGTGATGTAACGTAAGTTGTAGGGCAGAGTGTGTTGATGTGACATACCGTAAGTTATAGTTTTTTTTAGACGTTTACCATTTGAAAATAGAAGCTAACACGTTAAAAGGCCATACCTTCTTCTTATATTCGAGCATCCTGCGCAAAATAGCTTTTGTAACATTTACATAGCTTAGAGTGAATGCACTAATGTCTGAAGTAATGTCACATAATTGAGTCGGACAGGAAAGCCACCCGGGAAAACTGTCCTTTAAATGTGTTTCTTCGAAATACAAAGTTCCTTTTTTTAAACTCTTTTTTTTCGTAGTGACTTTAGTGTCATATTTAGTACTAGACGAAGGCCGTGCTATGCACGGGACCGGTCTTGAATTAAGTTTACAGACACACTTTTCCCGACATTTTTCGTGCCCGTGCCTCGTACATATTATTGTGAGCCGTATGTGAGTTGATCGACCGCTTCCTCCCGGCTGCACTTGCCATGCTGGTAGAATGGAAGAGTCCACTTGCAATACGGGCGTGAGGAGGGGGAAGTGATTGTCCGGCCTTTTTTTCTTAATTGCTCAGCCGAATCCAGCATTATTTTAAGGATCATCAAAACAAAGTGTCATATTATAATATAGTAAACAAAAACGGAACGTTAAATGTTTAGAGTAAAGGTCTAAAAGTCAAAACCTAGAAGGAACACGGACAAGGTTTGACAGTAAGGGTCTAGGTGTAAAAGTTTGTAAGAGGCAGGTAAGCATTAGACCCTTACCCATTAGACCCATTGGTTAGCTTATAGTTCTACTCTATTCGGACAGAAAGTGTGTATGAACGATTGTTGCAGGTTTTCTTAGTTCTTAGAATATTGTTATGGAACTTTAAGAACCTAATTTTCTTGTGAAGTTTGGCATTTTGTGTCTTTTGATGCTTTAGAATTTTTTTATTATATTTCGTAGATTTACGGCAGAGGATAACCAGTAATACTCTCTGCTGCGAATACCCTGCAATGTTACTAAATCGAAAAATAATTTTCAACATACAGTAAAGCAGTAAACCTATATCATACTACCACTGTATCATCACATGGGAGGATTTCCAGTTCTTCGTGACAATGTTTTTATTTCTGACCACCGGGTAGTAAGGGTCTAATGCTTACCAGCCTCTTACAAAATTTTACACCTAGACCCTTATTGTCAAACCTTGTCCGTGTTCCTTCTAGGTTTTGACTTTTAGACCCTTACTCTAAACATTTAACGTTCCGTTTTTGTTTATTAATTCGTGTTACTTTTAGAATTGCAGCTAAACTGTAAAACTGAGAGTTTAACACAGAGACTTAAGTGTTAACAATAGAAACAATCCTTTAATCTTCAGTCTTGCAGCTGGCGTTTGCTAATTAGCATTGTTACATAATAACAATGTTTAAAACAATGTAAAACAATCGATCTGGTCGTTTAGAGCTCCATAAACCCTGAACCACTTGACCAATTAGAAAATGCCTTATGGAAAGGGCACATCTACAGAGCAATACCTATAAAATGAGCTAAGAACCAGCTTCATAGGTCAAATGGTTTGACCTGTAGAGGGGACAGATGAAAGGTACATCCCCAGAACAAGACCAAGAACAAGACCAAGAACAAGACCAAGAACAAGAAGTTGTCTATTTGGCCCCTCTCTGTATCTCGGGTTTGGCTCGCCCGAATTTCACAATTTTTGGACTGCAGACAGGCCTTGACTAGTCAAGGCTAGATTCCAAATTTGGTTTTAAAATGTTTACTTTTGACGGAGTTATAAGCTCTCAAAGTTAATCAAATGTCAAGTTCTATGTTCAAATGTCAAGTTCAAATGTCTATCGCCAGTGTTAATCAAATGTCAAGTTCTTATGCTAAGTTAATAACACTGAGTAAACAGCTTTTTACTTAAAGCATCAGTTTCACGTATTTCATGTAACGGTTGAAGTTTTTAGTAGTCTGTAAATGTAGTTGAGTTCCTTTACTTCGATATTTTTGTAATATTTGTCGCTTCTATGTTTCCTAGAAGGACCAACGGTGGTCTCACGAACCCCGACAAGTAGTATTTCAGTATCAGAAAACAATTTTTAACAGCCTATTTTTTGGGACATTGTTTTCTAGCGCACTTTGAACATTTCCAGAAACTTCTGACCTGATCTAAGTTTTTTTCCGAAATTCAGGCTTTGCAAAACTTTGTCATAGAACAGTTTTTAATCTAACATGACAGTAAGCCGCAACCCTCTCCTTGATAAAAAAAAAAATAGCTCTATAGCATTATTTTGATTTTCCCATATGATAGTTATTATTTCTACTTAATGCACGGTGGGGACGTCACGTTAACACATCCCCACACTAAAAGTGTAGTCGTTATATACGATTCATCTGAAAACCCACACTTTTTTTTTTATAATCTAACACTTTTTCCGGGGTCTACACAACCCCCTGGTTCACCATGTGTGACATAATAATGACCGACTTTGCATAATTACCGTACATAACACAAATTCAACCAGTACACCCCATTGCAACCAGCACAAACAGGAGCATTTGCAACCTGCGACATTTTTCGTACTAACACCTCGCGTACTATGCTATGTTAAAAAATCTCGCGCACTAAGCTAGGCCCCCACTCATGGTGGAACCCGGCAACCTTTCGATCCGACGGTACGAAAACTAGGCTACTGCCATTAGTAAATACACCTAAATACACCTAAAAACCTACGAGACTATAGCGAATAGAGCTATTTGTTCTCTAATCTTCTTTATTAAACTATTAAAGTAGAAAAAAATTATAGTTTTACCTTAAAACACAAACATCGGTAACGGAACGTCTATCCCCTTCGCTCTTACGTCGTAAACAGGAAGTTTCTACCGGAAGTTTCCTTTCAGAAATTTACATAAGTCGCACGTAAAAATTCTTAAATTCATTATGATTCACAAATAAAATTTACAAACAAAAATCTTAAAAAAAATTAGCTTGATATTTTGTTAGCTTGAAGCCACACCTTAGTATTAAAACACGTACGTGAAGCAGACCCGGTAAACCTGAAATAATTGATCGTTGCTCGAAACGGAACAGTCCAATATCTCCTGCGATTTCGCCTACCCTCGATATTTGGACTGTTCTGTTTCTCGCAGACGATCAATTATTTCAGGTTAACCGGGTCTGCTTCACGGATATCTAATACATAATTTGCCTGAATAAAAGTTTTTTTTTTGTTCTGGTAACTATGATTTGTGAAGTTTTGCCCATATACGGTTTTTGTTCCAAAATGAATATAAGTAACAGCTTTCGATTTAAAATAAAAATATCATATCCCTTGATAATTAGTTTCTTTGAAGTGTGTTCATCAAATAAAATTATGAAACTATAAAGTTTGACTATTTTGTACAGCTAATTAGGTGGGGGGGGGGGGGGGACCCCCCCCCACCCCGATGGCCGAAAAAGTAAAAAAAACAAAATATGTTGGCCATTCTAGAGTTAAATGATCAAAACAAATACTATTCAACAAAATGAAATGGCATGATACCCGTTTTACCATGACCATTCTTCAAATAAATTCGGGTGCGATTAGGCTTAGCTAGCGTTTAGCGTTCAACAGCAACCAAATGTTTCGTTTAACCGATGTACAATGTAACAATACTAGACTACCACGCATGGCGGACTACTGCTGTAAATTGAAAGCGCCATTTTGGGAGAAAAGTTACGCAGAATACCACGGAGAGCTATAAGGATTCGTTTTGTTTTGTAACTATTTTTTAGGGAGCCGAACCCAGAGAGGGTTATTTGCTTCGCTACATACAGTAGATGACTATAGAGGGACAATTTAACAGGAGAATCCAAGCGGGAAACCCTGGCTCTTTGACATGCCACAACCGACATGAGCACAAGGCGCGACAAGGTTTCGTGCCTTTTTCTTGAGGATGAGCCTTCAATGATGGTAGTACCACGATCTACGGATTATACACCAGTACTTGAGCAGTGCTGAATTAAAGGCCGGTTGCCACCAAATTCGCATTGCAGCTTCTAGGCCTATCGAGTTCTCTCTCGCAGGAAGCAAAGGAATGCGTAAAGCTAAACTTTTAAACGCAACAAACAAGCCACATGACTCCTAAATTATTGAGTAAAAATTTGGTAGGCTCTCGTGCACCTGGAAACAAGCTATAAAGATTAACTATATTAGTGTCACTAGATGGCGCCACGGAAAAATATAAAGAAAATCTTCTGGTGCCATCTAGCGACACTATAATATCGTTTATTTTTATAGCTTGTTTCCAGGTGCACGAGGGCGTACCACATTTTTACTCAATAATTTAGGAGTCACGTGGCTTGTTTGTTGCGTTTAAAAATTTTGCTTTGTGCATTCCTTTGCTTTCTGCGAGAGTGAACTCGATAGGCCTAGATGCTGCAATGCTAATTTGGTGGCAACCGGCCTTTAAAGTCGTACCGCGCACATAATTGTTCAAGTCTGTGCATGGTTACCGTTTATGTTTATAAGGCTTGGCATTAGAAATTGCGTCAAAACAATAAGATTATGGTACTTTATGCACTATTTCCGGTTTTGGCCAGTTTTGTACCACATTATAAGTTATTAGTTTTTACGTGTATATAATTAAGAAAAATTATAAAAAATAAATGGGAACTTGTAGATAAAGGTCCAAAGCATCTAGATAAACAATAAAAAAATTTTTTAAAATTTGAAATTTTAATAGCCACCTTTAATAGGTACCTTTTAAATGTCGATATTTTTATCATCGAGTTTTGCATATAGATTTTATGAGGAAATATAGGAAAGTTTTGAATAAATACACTCTCTAGAGTTGAAAGCTGCAGTAGAGTTTGTAGGTCTATCATTAATGCAGATCAAATAATCTAGAAGCGCGCTAGTGCTTCGCCTGTAAACTTCAGATGTTGGATTGTTGTTGCCTTTACGGCGCGTCAGGTCAAGCGCCTGCTGGTTGTCTTGCGGGAAAGGGGTGTATTAGAGCAGTGTGAGATAGACGTAGGGAAAGTACCTGTCGAGAAATATCATGAAGTTTTGAGGCATGCCACTGACCAAGGAATCGATGAGGATGATCTGCGTTTATATGGTCTGGTAGGTGAAAGTATCATTGATAGTGAACAAGGCTTACCGATCATGACTTTGACCAATGGTGCTTCTGAAATGGTCAGCTCAATGAGGACGGGGCCAACAATGGGCTACTTGGCTCTGTTTGCGATGGAGTTTACACATCAAATGTGTTGCATAAAAATGGTAATTTGTTGAATATGTCGTGTGACTCAGAGGAGTTCCCTGACTCAAATCCAGATGAAGCGCAACGAGACCTGAACTGGCTTACGAAGATGTATAGGGGAGACTGTCAAACATTTGTATGGAGCTGTCTTTTATAATTATTGGGGAGACTGCGGGTTGTCCGTCTTTTATGAAGGACTTGAGAGATTCTCTGGTGCCAATAGTAGACATGAACAAAATCACCGGTATGGCCTGGCTTATGCGCTAACAACGCCTTCCAGGTCATGTTCGCGGATACAGAATCCAAGTCGCTGGTCAAAAGGATAGGATCCATCTCACTTGCACGGACATCCTGCAACTGTTCATGATTTGTTTGTATGGACCCTGCGGATGAGAGTGCACTGGTTGCCCCTGGAGTTGCCTGACGCGGAGTTGAGGAGGGCGTTAATTAGTGGTGTACCGATTCCGATACCGATTCCAGTTCTGAGTACGGTTCCGTGGTATTGGAACCGGTACCGGAACCGCTATCTTGGTTGGCCGATACTGAGTACCTTTCAAAAATCGGCACAGACCACCAAATCACTTGACATTGTCATCTACTTTCCCTTTTCCAGGGGTATGCGATAATTGGAAAGAATATCTTAGCGATCTTCCGCAGGATCCAGTAGCGATCCAGTAGCTTAAATCATCGTAAAACTGAGCTTGATAGTAGATCTTGGATGAATAACTAACACATTTTCGCGCGTTTTTATTGGGCCACTTACCTGTTTACACCAACTTTTGTTAAGTAGTTTGCATCATATAACCATAAAATCCCTTCTAGGATGGTAATATACTAAGCAGAATACGTTATAGTTGATTCCAGTTTGTTTAAGGATGTCAGGACTTTATTATCATTAAGTTATTTCCTATTTTGCTAAACCCAAGGCTAATACGTTTCACGTTTGGCAAACTCTTCACCGCCATTTTGTTTCTAAATCGTGCGTTCGATTGGAGTCATCAGTGCATGCACTAAATCCGGGCTGCGAAAATCTTTAAGTGTGCAAAGCTTTGCTAAGACTCTTAAGCATCTGGGCTGCAAAAATCTTCGAGCATGCTCTTTTTTAGACCAAGTTTTTTTTTTATTTTAATTAAATTTTTTGATTTTATTTTACGTTTAAAAAAATAATACATCCACAAAACAAAAATTTTAAATCATGTCAGCTTCATTAAGGGCTTGGCCCAATCCAAGAAGCAAAAAATCTATTTAAAAATGCAGGTCCAGATCAGAATTTAAAAAATCGTTTCAACTTCCTGGTTATTTTAAACTATTTTTTAAATTAAGATTTTTTTTATTTAATTTAAATTTTTAAATTTTTTTTTTAATTTGATACATTTGAAAAGCTAAAATTGTAAATCATATGATCAGTGCCACTAGAAAATGGTCTTGGCATTAATCCAGGAAGCAAAAAATCCTATCTAAAAAAAAACGTTACCGGTACACGTTATTTTAACTATTTTTTTAATTTTAATTTAATTTTCTAATCAAATTAAATTTTTAATTTTAATTATACAAATTTAAATATCAAAATTTTATGTTAAAAATGTATGTAAATTTATAAAATTAGCCACAGCAAAGCCCTGTACTCCCTGAACACAAATAATTCATTATTATTAATTTTTTTTTCCATTCGCTGTGGCACTGCCATGTGGTAATCGGAACCGGTATCGGAACTGTACGGAACCGGTTTATTGGTATCGGAATCGGAATCGGAATTATGGTATCGGTACACCACTAGCGTTAATGAACTATGGCGATGTACTGGGTATATGTCATGAAAACCACGATTTACAGGGTTTGCAGCACTGCCACACGGGTGTGTGTTCGGTGGTGTTTTGACTAAGTGACTCCACTCTTGTTGAGGACATTCCCGATATCATTGATGTTAAAGGGGTGCCGGCCCTCCTGGCTAGTCACGACAGGTTGCTACGTTGCCTAAATTGTCAGCAGCATGGCCATCTGCACAAATATTGTCCGTATGTTTCCTGCAATCTTTGTGGTTCGTTCGTTCCGAAGCGAGCCCTGTGTGTCCATTTGGACCCTGTGGAGGAACCAGCGTTGGAGCCACCAGTCCTTGACAATGTCCGTCTGGTTGCAGCCACCAAGGACCCTGGCTCGACCCCTGGAGGCAATCAGGCTGAGTGGCAAGTGGTGCGTCAATGCAAACCACCAAGGCGTAGGAAAGTGTCTGGGGCCCAATCGTCCCTAGACGGTTCTCGGCCCCTCTCTAAACACCAGGCGGTTGACTGCCAGAACAGGCTTTGTGCACTGGCTCCAGTTGTTGAAAAGGATTGTCCGGTCGCCGAAACCCAGGTGTCCTCTAGTCCAGTTAAAGCCGTTCAACATGTTGCTGATAATGTCAGTTCTGTTGTTTCTGACAGCAGTCGAATGTATGGTTTGCCAAGTGTTAACTTAACTTCCAGCACAGCTTGTCAGGGAGTTGAAAGTATTGGGAATTTCGTTCAGGATGTGTGTGTTGCTCCAGTTGGGGCAGTCGGTGACTGTACGTTTGTTAAAGTGTGTAGTTCTTCTTCCTTTACCGAGGTTGTCTCCGTGTGTAGTGATGGCTCACCCTCCGATTCGGCAGATCCGGGAGACGTTCTAGCTGGGGATTGGGCGGGGGATAATGAGGAACTGATGTCGTATGTTGCCAATACCAGTTCGCATGGTAGTTTTTGTGAGTCCACCACGTTTGAGGGTGGTGATGAAGTGGAGCTGTTGGAAGTCCAGGTGACTCCCTGAATCTGTTCAGATATCATTATTTCATTTTGTTCTTTCTTGTTTTTCCTTGTTTTTCCTGTTTTTCTTTACCCATAGCATAATTCACTCTCTGTTCCAGGAATGTTACAGGAGCGGCTAACAAAGTTGAAGACAGAAAATTTATGTAATAAGATAGACGTTTTGGGGATTTGGGGACTAAATTCCTTGTCGGGGTCACCCCTATTTTCCCGGGGTATTGCAGCATTGCAGGCCCAGGGCCCTCTGGTGTCCACGTGGTTCATTAGGGACTGGATAATTTTCTCCTGGCCCCCCCCCCCCCGTGCAGTCCTGTGCTGGTATTGACTTGTGTGTTTTCAGAATTTGGTATGGTCATAGTTGGGTTACCGTCAGGTTTGTGCATGGCCAATGGCCGTGTGGGGGCCCCCACCACCGCCTCTCACTGCAGTCAGCAGGGTTTCTAGTCATTTGGACCTCCCACTCACTTTGCTCGAGCTTACAGCGACACTTAGCTCCTATAAAGCTGGAGGCGCCTCAAGGATTGACAAGATTTTGTATTCTGAACTCTACAGTCTAGACGGCAGCGGCTGGCTCGATTTTTTTTAAGAGCAGGTTTGATGGTGAGCCAATCTCGCCTACGTGGCTTTTCTCTGTACTTGTTCCTGTGTTGGGGAGGGGTAAGGTCTGCTCTAGCGTTAAGAGTTACAGGTCTATCGCCCTCCTCTCCTGCCCTCGGAAGGTCCATGAGAGAATTATCATAAGCAGGCTTGTGTGGCAGGTGGAGGAGTTGGGAAAACTCTTTGGCGCTCAGTTCGGCTTCCGGAAACAACGCGGGGCTCAGGATGCAGTTCTAGAGGTTTGGCTCAGCGACTGCATCACTGTGGCTGTCTTCTAGGACATCAGGGCTGCATACGACATGGTGGATATATTATGGGTTGGGCATGCCTTTGATGGCCTGGGAGTCAGCACGAAGCTGAAGAGGGTTATTCTTGCCCTGCTTGGGACCAGGGTTGACAGTTCCTGGTCTGGTGTCCTGTCCACAGATAGAGGTCTCCCACAGGGCAGTAACCTTAGCCCAACCCTCTTCGCCATTGCAATCAATGCTAAGTTTGCGGAGCTTAGCTCCCCTGTCAATGTGGTTGCCTACACAGATAATGTGGCCCTGTGGCTGTCTGGTAAGAACCTGCTAGTTCTTCTGTCATTGTATGTTAGGGGGTGTGCCCTGTCTGCAGCAACGACTGAGTTGATGATCTTTCATTGCGGGCAGGCCGTTGAGGGATCGATCACAGTGGATGGAGAGGTTGTCACGTCTAAGACCAAGGTGAGGAACCATGGGTTCTGTTTGGTCTCATGACGTTGCTGCTGTCTTGGAAAATGTTTCCAGACGTACCAGTGTGCTTCACACGATTGCAAACAATAAGACCACACGTGTCGTGCTGTTGTTGCCACCTTTTATAGGGTGTATGTTCGGGCCTGTGCGGACTTCCATGCTCCCATTCTCGCCTGTTCTGCCAAGGCGATCAGAAGTGTGCAGATCACTCTGAACGATTGCCTGCAGTGCATAACGGGCTGTCTGCTGTCCACCCCGGTGTTGGCTGTCTTGGTGGAGGCAGGTGAGGTTCCAATGGACCAGAGAACTCCTGGCCAGGATCTGTTTTCGAGCCATTGGTAGGGGCAGAGGTGACCCCCTGGCCTGTATCCTTGGGGATTACGGCTCTCTTCCCTATGGTACTCGTGACTCCTCGGTGCACAGTCTGGGTTCTATGTCTGTGGGTCATCCCATTGAGTACGAGATCGGGTGGAAGATCTATGCTGCTAGTATGTCCGGACTCTCTGTTGACATTGTCTGGGTCCCTGGTCATTCAGGGATCTTCAACAATGAGATAGCGGACAGTCTGGCCAGACGTGGTTATGAAGAGAGGCATAACATCATGAACTTCTCAGTGAGTCCTGGGGACATGTGCCCTGTGGTCTCCAGGGCCTTCGCCATGCAGTGGGCTGACAGCTGGGCTAGTGGACCCACCAGTTGTACCCTGTTTGAAGTTCATCCTTAGGTGGAAGTTCCGAAAGCGTTGGGCTGCCTCTCGTGTCGGGACTCTGGCCTAATCTCCAGGCTGTGAACTGGCCATGAACAGCTCTGTGCACACATGTATAGGCTCGGCTGGTCGCGTACCCCAGCCTGTCTTTGTGGCAGGAGTCCCATGCCCTCTGTGGGCTGATCAGTGTCGCTTTGATTTTGGGGGAACGGAGGGTTGTTTGCGCTGGGTCTTGGGTGTACCCCCCTCCCCCCATTCTGCGGTGCATCAGCATTCGTTGTACAAGGTCCTCGCATTCTGTAGGGCCACGGGGCGTTTCTCCTCAGTTGGGGCCTTGGCCTGTTAGCCACTTCTCTACCGAACGGGGTGTACAGGCCATGTGTGACTTTCGTGCGAACCTATGGTACAGCATCGTGCAGCAGATGGCAATGGGAGTTCTGGACTGTACGCATTTAGATGTTGGTAAGTTTTGGTAGTTCTGTACCTAGGTACTGCTCTTGTTGAAATATTGGGTGTACGGGTGTACTGGTGTACTCGGTGTTTTATGTTAGGTTAGTGTTTAGGTTTAAGTAGTATTTTAAGTCTCCTTGACCGAGTGTACGGCTTCAAGGCCATTTCGACGCGAATAAAGAATAAAGTATCAAGCGTTTGGGCGAAAGCTAGCTACTGCTTCTCTTACTCGAGACATTAAACCGGCATTTTCTGGCATTGAATGCTAAATATTAATGCGACAGAAAACTTTGGAAATTCTATACATCGACAGAGTTTACCGAGTAAACAACAGAAAGTCCTGTTTCAGTGCTGCGCATAAAGGATTTCAATACGAAAAAGGTACATTAACATCGTTGAGTTCATGCTAACTACTACTACTTATCACTAGCTAATTCCACTCAGATAAAATAATTTACACGATAGAAATACTTGAAATTTAACATTCAGTTTATATTTGACTCCAAAGGTGCCTTTTGTGGTTTGACATTTGCGGATGTTTTAATTGTAATTGTTGATTGTAATCATTTGTGAACGTGAACGTTGGGAACACACCATCTGTTGTCAAAATAACTGCCCTTTCCTTTCTTTTCCTTTCCTTTCCTTTCCTTTCCTTTCCTGTATTTTATTCGAGGCCATAACCGACCGTTGAATGCCCCAATACAAAACATAATATACTTAACCTGCGGAACCCGGATACAATCACACCAAATCCCTGTCATGAACAATCCCTGGCTTCACACAGCTGGAGCCGCCACCACCACCATTGAGTACCCGAAGTCACACCTGGACAACAGCAATCACCAAAAGTCAGTACTACAGCCCTAACAACAAAAGGGTGGAGGGAGAGGCGGCTACACCGTAACCTTACACTCAGCACAGAAGGCAGCAATCGCACGTAACCTGGAAATTGGATTTGGGCCCCATGAATGAGACAAGAGGTCTGTGTACCGTGGGAGAATCTGCATCAACTGGGCGAGATGCTGCCTTTCCTTCACAAATTTTAGGCACAAGAGGAGGACATGCTGTGGTGATTCGTCCACCAGGCACTCAGAGCAAAGCGGCGACCCAACCCACCCATATCGGTACTTGTGCGCACACAGAAGTGTGAACCCAGTACACAACCTAGACAGAACTTTAGCTTCATCTGCACTGAGTTTATTTATATGCGACCTGTCACTGCATTACGGGTGGATCGCGTAAAACTCCCTACCAACAGTGGCAGAGTCCCACATCCTCTGCCATGACAACCCAATCCACTGACGGACGGCTTGCTGTCACATGCAGGCAGATAACATGGGGACCAGCTCTATACATCTACCGCCGAGCGCCTCACTCACCAACCCATCCGCCTTCTCATTGCCACGATTCCCATCATGCCCACGAATCCACTTAAAGGCCACAATGGCTGTCCTGGACACCACCCAAAATTTCCATGAGATAGTGTAAACAAGAGGATTACTTACCTCCATCCTCTCCCACGACTTCCGTAGCAGTTTAAAACTGGAGAGCGAGTCAGTAAGGACACAGAAAGATGGGAGCTGAAGGTCGAGGGCCACATGCAGAGTAACAGATATGGCAAGCAATTCGCACATAGTGCTTGACGTAACAGACGACACCCACCGCTTGATTCCCACCTTCAGAGACGGGATGGCAACTCAGATGCCACCCGCTCCCTGCCGCTGGGAGAAGGAAGCATCACAGAACACATTGCACTTAACAACTACATGCTGCGTCACGCTGCACAGACCTGGACACCATGTCCAGGGACTGAGAGGCCTGGCACATGCCACACCAAGAGAAAAACCGGCAATTCCTTGCATCAAAGTGACCCCCAGGCGGGCTTCACCAAGAAATTCTCGTACCGTCACCTACCAACATATAGTCAGACAAGATCTTAGCAGCCGGGTCATCCACACCTCTGGAGAGATTGCATAGGCACAGCACCCCTAGAAGCTCTTTGGGCCGCAACTCCAGAGGTGGTTCACCGCACTCCACCCACAGCGACTGAACTGGGGTGGAGACGATACATCCCGTCACCGTCCGTAGGCACTCATTAACAGCCACTTGAAGTGCGGTCACATGCCTCCAGCTCCCACACAAAAATGGCAGAAAATAATCAATGACAGCACGAACAAACGTCCTATATGTTGCCAGCAGCGCGCCACGCTGCACACAACGGCATGCAAGAGACCGAAAAATCGGGATGCACGCCTGGATCTTTGCCTTAACCTTGGCAATGTAATGATCCCAAGTGAGAGACGAGTCTAAAATTACCCGCAGATACTTAACAGCCTTCTTTGGCCTCACGACCTGACTCCCAACTTGCAGAGAAACCTGTGGCTGGTGCATACGCTGTGACATAGAAAAGACAACAACTTCTGTTTTGGCCGGGGTCAGAAGCAAACCACGGACCTGGAGAAGCCTGCCAATTTTGTCCAGAGCAGCCTGAGCAACAAGCTCCAACTTCCCCAGTCCATCCCCCACAAACCAGATGACACCGTCATCCGCGTAGCAAACAACATTGGTGTCCCCATTGAGTTCAACAAGAACGTCATTGATTGCAACCCTGGGGAAGACCTCGATCAGTGGTGGCTTCCCCTGACCAGTGCTCCCCAACTCGCGTTGCAAATGCTCGTACCCCCAAGAGAACTTTAATAAGCTGGATTAACCGAGAACTAACTCCCATCTTTTGTAAAGACGCTACGACCCAAGGTATGGAAACCGTGTCGTAAGACGCCTTTTTGTCAAGAAATACAACTAAGACTACCTTTCCCTGCATCCAAGCCTCCCATATACCAGACAATAAAAACAAAACGGCGTCCCGGGCACTACGGTTTGGACGGTACCCAAACTGTACTCCTGCTAAACACTCGTGATACTCCAAGTGCCAAACCAACGCACGGACCATCATCCTCTCAAGGACCTTGTGGGCGCAAGACAGTAAGGCAATTGGTCTATAATTAACCACCTCAGACCTAGCTCTACCCTGCTTATGAACAGGAACAAGTACCGTGTACATCCACGATGGTGGCACAGACTCTCTATCCAGAAGACTCTGAAACAGTGCCAGCAACTCCCCTTCTTCAATACCAGCACTTCTTTTCAAATCCTCGTACCGAACTCCGTCTATTCCCTGTGCGCTCGTGTTCCTGCATTTTGAGAGTGCTGAGTGGAGCTCGGCACTTTCCCACGGAGCATCACCAACAAATGAAGGAGTTCGCACACAACCTCTGGCGGAGGAGTACTGCTCACCAGTGAATAAACACTTGCAAATCTAACGTTAAAAACATTTGCCAACTGCGAGCCACGCAGAACCTCTCTGACAAAGCCATCCGATTCCTGATTGTATACCCAAGATAAAGCCGCCCGAACACCTTGGGGGCTGAGAAGTCTCCACGCCTGAACTAGGGAACCATTTCCAACACGACGGCACAAATCATCGTACCTCGTTGCCTTGGCCTGTTTCAAAATAAGAGGCGTCTCCACCGTTATCGCTTTATAGACCCACCAGTACTCGTCACATGGAGACCGCTTCCATTTGCGATAAGCATGCCTGCGATCCCGTATAGCAACCGTGCACAGGTGCGACCACCAAAAAGGATGAGCGGCACACACACGCGCAGAGCTCCTTCCTCTTCGACTACTTCACAGTTAAATCGAAGTGATACATTGTAATTGTAACTTATCTAAAATAAATAAAGTATAATATCATCGTCTACTAAACTGTTTATGTGGAAGAAAAGCCGTGCAGGTTTACAGATCCTTGAATAAAAAAAAATAAAAAAATAATCTAGATAAACCTAAACTAAACGAAACTAACTCAATCGTGCTCAGTTGCTTTACAATCAAATGAATACACTGGCCACTATATTATAAATATAATTAATCAGCGACCAATAATTATACCAAAGTTACGATTTCCTTCAGGCTATTCCAGAAACGATTTACAATTATATTTTCATAATGAGCTCACAATCAATACTTACACTAAAGCAAAACCATAAAGCTACCAAAAGGGGTGATAGCATACAAAAACCCCATAAGGGCAAAGTGACCCATCAAATTTGTGCCATAGAAAGCAGTGATGCCAGAGCCAAAATAGCTGCCTCCAAGTTTTCCGTCCCAACCCTGGTGACAGCCCCGGTTCCAACCCTGGTCCCAACCCTGGCAGATTGAGTAATCAATCTTAACTGACACTTCGGTGTTGTCAGTTAAGATTGAGTGATCACGGTTCGGACCACAAACTTGGTGGCAGCTATTTTGGCTCTGATATCACTACATTCTATGGCAAAATCGTGATGGGTCTCTACCCTTATGGGGTTTTTGTATGATTATATTCAAGCATAAGACGTAATATTTCAATTTTCAATATTAGGTGGAAATATTTTCAATATTAGGTGGAAATATTTCAATATTGTGGAGTCGTCACTTGTGTGCTCCACAATGGCAGCCATCAATTTCATGTCTATATGTTAACCCTACCAAGATAACCCTTTAACCACTAAATAGGCTGTTCCATAATTGTATATAATCTTAAGTGTATCACATGACTTCCCTGTATTTAAGGAGCAGTAAACAGGAAGTAAGCTGTCTTATCAGCTGTAGCCTACACTCTGGTAGTCCGTGTTGTTTATTACCATTGGTGCCCACGCTGGGCTAAGGTGTGTCCCCGCCCAGGACATCACAGTTGGCGACGAGTCCGGTACCTTGGTAATCTTTAAAAACTTAAGCTTAAACTGATAGGTCTTCAACCACATCTTTGCTCCATATTTGTGGTAAGTTGCAAATTTTTTTCATTTTGGCAATGAAAATTAGTGCTCTGAATTCCTATCAGAGTTTTAACTTTTTCAAACAGTGTTATTTTGCCGTGGTAGTGCTGTGTGGTACGAAATGTTAACAGTTAAATTTAGTACCTTAACAACTAGAACCGAAGTGGGCAATTGGATTTATTATGGTTAATTTTACCTTGGCAGTGTTCTAGAGCGACGCACTGGCGTGTCCGCACAGGCAGTACTATAAACCTGAAGGTTCGAAAAATGCGCTGCTAAATTAACCCTTGTAAATTCGATTGTGCCATTGCCCATATTTGGGCTAGTGTGTGCCGGTGTAAAATTTAAACACCGTAGGTTTATGCTCAAACTTAGTGAAATCTGGTCTGTGCTGAGGCTTAGGCCAGAAGTGTTGTTTTGTAAAACGTTGCAAATGGTGAACGTAAAACATTTTTTCAAAGCCTAGTCCCTTTAAATTTAACTTGTAGGCAGTTAATTTATACAACTAGGTAGGCTACAGTCAAGCTTGATTTATTTCTGTGTTTAAATAAGTGACCGGTAGTCTTGAGTGCTCCAGTTTAATCCTTGCATGTTAAACAGGATTGTAATTAAATTTAATTAAATTTAATTTTGTAGGCTTATGCCAAAGACAGGTGTCGGTAGCAAACCACCTGTAACTGCTAAAATTAGCAGTGAAAGTGAAACTGAAAATAATTCAGTAGTGAACGCAAGCGTTAATGAACTAGTTCTAATTTAAATCTAAATTTTGAATCTAGTGACAGTGAAGACGACGTCAACATGGGTTCGTCTAAAACCGCTGGTTTATTTTCGGAATTCGATTGCGAGTCTGACACATGGGAGAAATACTCCAGCCGAATTCGTTACTTTTTTTTAGCTAAAGAAATACCAGCAACCAAGCAAGCTAATTTTCTAATGGCATCTGTGGGCCAGAAAATGTTTGATAGAATTCTTAATATCCTCTCACCTGATTTGCCCGACTCATTACATTTGATGAGCTCGTTAAAAAAGTTTTAGACGACATTGAGCCAGTGCCCTCAGTGGTATCTGAGCGTGTTAAATTCTTTAGAAGATCGCAAAAATCAGATGAGAGTATCGGGGAATATTTAGCTGCCTTATAGCTAATGACGAAGTATTGTGACTTGGCAAAAATTAAGGACATTAACAGCGAAATGATTAGGGATCGCCTAATTGGGGGGATCCAATCAGAAGTCATTCAACGCGAGTTGTTGAAGCAGACTCTGGATTTAAAGGCTACAACATCCTTAGCTTTATCCTTAGAATCTGCTGAAACAGACCAAAGCGTTTTGAGAAGCCATTCTAAAGCTGTTAACTACGTAGCTAAAAAATCGGGCAAAACATCAAGTAGGCCTAAATCCACTAAGGATTTCATTTGCTATTGTTGCGGCAAAAATGGCCACGTGAAAACATGTTGTAAATATCGAGACTATACTTGTGGCCGTTGCCACACTGTCGGCCATTTAAAAGTCGTGTGCCGAAAAGCTAGTCATTCGAATAGAACTTTAAAATCACTCGACCACCCTAAAGCAAGTTCTAGCACAAATTTTAAGGCTAGGCCGAACACAAAACAAAAGCATAGCTACAAAAAACGCGTCAACAAACTCGAACGCGATAGCGAAAGTGATAGTGAAGAAGGCCAGGATGTTGAAGCCGAAAATTCAGAGTCTGGTTCCGGGTCTGATAACGATTCAGACAACGACTATCTTGTACTGAAAAATAATACTCTTGGACTGAGTCAGGCTGCGGACCAGATTTCAATTCCCCTACAAACCAACAAAATAATAGTAGTAGTTAATTCTATGAAAATCCATAAATGGAAAATGCCAGTCTGCCTAAATGGTGTCAAGCTAGAAATGGAACTTGATTCCGGGGCAGATGCATCCATTATCCCTATTGAGTGGTATCAAAAAAATTTTGCGGACTGTCCTTTAAAACTCAGTCCGTACTCGATACACTCATACACTGACGGGATTGAGAACACGATTTACAGTGTAAGTCTGAAGGTTGAAGTTCAAGGTCAAATCGAACATTTGGATGCTTTAGTTTCAAAATTATATAAACCTGCATTAATGGGAAAGGATTGGCTTTCTATTTTTCGAGTTAATTTCCATCCTTTTTACGACCTACAAACGAAAGTGAAACCTAAGAAAAGTGTTAAGAAAATTAAAACTAGCATTACGCCAGTTGACACTTCCGAAATAGTGAAGGGTTTCACGGAGCTATTTTCTGAAGGCATGTGTAATTTTAAGAATTTTAAAGAAAAAATTCATTTAAAACCTGATGCCAAGCCTGTGTACAGTCGTGTAAGACCGGTTCCGTTAGCACTCAAAGAAAAGGTTAACCAAGAAATTCGTAGATTGGTTGGCCTTGGAATTCTAGAGCCTGTGGAAACTTCTCAGTGGTCTACGCCGATCGTCATAGTTCACAAAGCGGATGGTCAAATCCGAGTGATTGGTGATTATAAAACCACCGTGAACCCTCAACTCGAAGTCGACCACTATCCAGTTCCCACGGCCGCAGAATTATTCAGTGAATTAGCAGGCAGTGACACTTTTTCCCTTATCGATCTCAAGGATGCATTTCTGCAAATTGAACTCGACAAAGAGTCACAAGAAGCTTTGACAATAAATACACCCCTGGGTTTGTTTAGATGGCTTCGCGTACCCCTGGGCCTGGCGTCTAGTCCTGGAATTTTCCAGAGGGTAATGACTCAAGTCACCAGTAAAATCCCCAAATGTCTCCCGTTTTATGATGACATCCTGGTGAGCGGGAAGGGGGGTGAGCATGACGATTCGTTAAATAAACTGTTAAATGCTTTACAAGATGCAGGAGCCAAACTTAGGATCGAGAAGTGCAAACTGTCGCGGCCTGAATTAAAATATTTAGGCCACATGATAAATGCAGAAGGCCTGCATACACTCCCTGAGGTTATCGAAGCAGTCACAAACACTCTTAACCCAACATGTATTCAAGAGCTACAGAGCTTTCTGGGTTATGTAAACCATTACTCAAAATATCTACCGAATCTCGCTCATATTCTGTCACCAGTAACACGTTTGTTAAGCCCAAGTGTGAAGTGGGTTTGGGGGGCAGAATGCGACCGAGCCGTGAGTAAAGTAAAAGAATTATTTCTTAAATCAAAAGTTCTGGTTCATTACGATCCGAAGTTAAAGCTCAAGCTCGTTTGTGACGGCTCACCCTACGGAATAGGCGCGTGCCTGATGCATGTCATGAAAAACGGTGAATCACGGCCGATAGCTTTCGCTTCACGTAAACTCACTCAAGCGGAAAGAGGCTACTCGCAGTTTGACCGGGAAGCGCTCAGCGTGGCTTGGGGAGTGAAACGGTTTCATGAATACGTTTATGGTCAGCGATTCATACTGCAGTCTGATCAGAAGGCTTTAGTTTGGATTTTTGGCCCTAAAAAAGGAATACCGCAGATGGCAGCCGCCAGGGTTCAGCGTTGGGCAGTGATGCTTAATGCTTACGATTACGAATTCGAACACATTCCCGGTAAACTTAATTTGACGGCAGACGCTTTATCGCGCCTTCCCCTCCCAAATACCGAGGAATTCGAGAAAGCAGAAGAGCAGTACAATATTCTTGCTTTAGAAACTATTTCTAATCTTCCAGTTTTAAACGAGACACTCGTTCTTGAAAGTAAACGTGATAAAATCCTTTCAAAAGTTTATCGTTATGTGAACCATGGTTGGCCTGACAAATGCGAAATTCCCGATCTGTTACCGTACTTCACACGTCGTGCTGAAATCTCTGTCGAAAACGAAACCTTATTTTGGGGGTATAGAGTCCTGGTGCCGACGGCCTTGCGGAGACAAATCTTGAAAGATCTACACAGTGCTCACTTAGGCATAGTTAAATTGAAAAGTTTAGCTAGACAAAAAGTCTGGTGGCCTAAGATTGACTCTGACATTGAAAATAAAGTCAAATCATGCCAAAATTGTCAAGAGTATAAAGATACTCAAACGTCAGGTCCTAAGCATACGTGGGAATATCCACTAAAACCAAATAATCGCTTACACGCTGATTTTTTGGGGCCGATGGACAATTACATGTTTTTCATTCTTGTAGACGCACATTCAAAAATTCCTTTTGTGCATAAAATGAAGTCAACAACGTCCGCGCGTGTCATTGACGTTTTAAACAATCATATAGCTTTGTATGGTTTAATGGACAGCTTAGTTACCGACAATGCTGCCCAATTTTTGTCCGCAGAATTCCAAAATTGGTTAAAATCCAATGAAATTAGGCACATGACCGGGCCAAGTTTTGCGCCTTGGACCAACGGTTTGGCTGAGGTATACGTCCGTAATTTCAAGAGAGTCTACAAGGCCGCGCGGCGACAGGGGTCTACTATTCAAGAGAGTATAAATTCTTACTTGTTATCAGCACGAATCACTATCTCCGCTACCACGCAAGCAACACCCGGAAAATTATATTTTAACCGAGAATTAAAGTCTCGGCTGGATTTATTGTTCCCTGACCCTATTGCAGCCGTACGCCGTAAACAATTAAAACAAGTACAGAGCACCCACCAACGTGAGTTGAAAACGTATCAAATAGGTGAAAAGGTTTGGTATCGTGACTTTTCAACGACAAATGATAGGCTATGGTCAGTCGGTATGGTTAACCAAAAATGTGAAAATCAGTCCTATACTATCGTTGATGCTAACGGTAATACGATTCGCAAACATCGCGAACAGCTAAGGTTACATACCGAGGAAAATGATTATCCAGAACAGCCTCCAAACGCACTTGTTTCGACGGCGAAAAGCAGTAATTCTTTCGTGAATAATAATGAGCAACATCACTCAAATTTCAAACGCATGTCTTTTGGCGGCAAACAACGTGAAAAGCCAAGTTTCGCTGACGTAGTTCCTGAGCGTCGATCTCTCGGCCAATCCAGAAAGTCAATTTCTGTTACTGAGGGACAAATTCCACCAATCCAACAGCTTGAAAAATCACCTGAGAATTTACATCGCAAGTCACCAGGTGGCAGGAAATCTCCAGCGAAATTACCCCACACACACGAAGTGGATGAGTCTGCTAACGTAAATAACCAATCACCTTTGGCTACTACCAGCGCCCCTCTTGAAGGAAATTCTAAGCCAGAAAGCCAGTAAGCAATCACGCGTCATGCTAACTAAGCAGTCATGCTAACAAGCGTCATGCTAACTAAGCAGTCATGCTAACAAAAAAGCGAAACCGAATCCCAATAAACGTAAAGTTGTGCTATCACCAACACAGGTTGACATTGCAGCGCAGCTTCAAAATGCTCATCGTTCAAAGAGACTGCGTAGAGCTCCAGACAAGCTCAATTTGTAGTTTTTTTTGCAAAATTACCATTTGGCTACAACTTCTTCGTTTTTTTGTTGTAATCCGTTATTTATGAATTAGATGATAGTTCGAGTAACGCTAAAACGTTTTGTCCACTAGTTGTTCGTGCAGAGAATTGGCTCTGTTAATTTTAAAAATGTCCACCTTTAAAATTAGGTAAAAATGTAAGTGTATTTTGTTGTTCGTGTGAAAAATTGATTTCACGATTTTATCCTCTTTGTATCTTTTTTGTCTTTTCATGTACATAAATACTTCCGACATCGGAACAAAAAATTGCTTGGAGCCGCAATTCACACTCCGGTGAAGCCTAATCCAAAGCAACGTTGTCCACAGCAACGCTGTAGCGTTTCAGCTGCAGAAATGGTTGCTGCAAAAAGAAAATTAACCAAAAAAGGCTACGAAAATTAAAACAACATTAAAATTTATTGTAAAATTGCTCCAGAAACCAAAACAGAAATTTAAAACTGGCAAGTTTTCAGTCAGTTTATTAATGTTTAATTTTTTGCTTAATCATGTACATCTTTAGTTCTTTATTTTGTAAAACAGCTTTCAAAAATAGTGCTTAGTTTTTCCTCGAAAGCGAAAAATTATGTATCTTTCTTTAAAAATAGGTAGTGCACTAAAAAATACATCTTGCCTTCGTAATCATGATTTTATTTCCAGCTAGGCTTAGATTATTTTTTTTTCTGTTTTTATTTTCGCTCGCTGCATTGTGGAGTCGTCACTTGTGTGCTCCACAATGGCAGCCATCAATTTCATGTCTATATGTTAACCCTACCAAGATAACCCTTTAACCACTAAATAGGCTGTTCCATAATTGTATATAATCTTAAGCGTATCACATGACTTCCCTGTATTTAAGGAGCAGTAAACAGGAAGTTCGCTGTCTTATCAGCTGTAGCCTACACTCTGGTAGTCCGTGTTGTTTATTACCATTGGTGCCCACGCTGGGCTAAGGTGTGTCCCCGCCCAGGACATCACAGTATTTATATTTAATTACAAGAATTATGCTTAATACAAGGATGTTTACGTAAAGTAAGCACTCGTAGCAAACGGATTTTGGCGTTTTCATAGTGTCGTATTTCGTCAGCAGAGGGCGGTGGCACTTTCACTTTCGGTATCGCTGTTCCATTCTTGTTCTTTCGGTTATTACTTTCATGAAACTAATAGTGGTAACACCAGTGCCTCCTCAATGGTTTACTGTTCCTGATTCCCAACTTGTATGCGTGTTTACAAGGAGTTAGCACCGTATTTTGTCGAGAATATGCGTGTTGCTTCTGCAGGAAAACATATAAGACGCAACTTCTCGACAAAATACGGTGCTAACTCCTTGTAAACACGCATACAAGTTGGGAATCAGCAACAGTAAACCATTGAGGATGCATTAGTGTTTACCACTATTAGTTTTTCTACAGAAGCATGGATGTTTCCGAGTAACTTAGGAATGGTATTTTGTAAAAAAAAAATCTGGCTCAGGTCAAGTACGAGTCGTCGTTGGGAATATTGTATCCATTTTTGACTTCAATCCGTGATCAGTGGAATCGTACTTGGGGCCAAGTACTAGTGCGACTAGGAAGTTGGATTTGGGATTTGTAGTCGAATGGCGTCGCACTTCTGGTTAAATTTGGTTAAAGTGGAAATAAATACGTCCAGGCTGGAAATCAGTTGCATCTGGAGTTTATTTGTATGGCATGGTTGGATGAAGGTAGTTGGAAGGCTTGCCACGACTTACAGCATTTCGGTGGTAGATGTTATTGAACGTTCGCCTAAAAACCTTTGTGTTATATACAATATTTAACACAGCATTATATTGCATAGCAAATTCTTATATAATGAAAGAGGCCACAATATTCCACTGATCGCCCCCAGGGGCCCAGTGCAGCGGGGAGTGCCAGCACTAAATGTGACTGAGGGCACAAGGACATCAGACGCAAGACAAGCCTAAGGGGTCAAGTTGATAAACGCCAGGACGATGGGGATGATAATGTGAGGGTCCCATGTCCCAACGAACCAAGGCACATCGTGTAACGGCGCCAGGAGGTAAGCTCTGCCCAAGGCCAACAGGCAAATCGAGGACTGGCAAGCTCCGTCACTCTAATCCTTTGAAAATTAATCATCGAACTACTTCCGCACAAAAATTCGACGTTTAAGGATTTTCCACCTTTACAACCACTAAGGGGAGGTAGAGGCTCAATTTTCCAACAAAACTTCTACGAGCAGTTTGTACACTCACAATCGGTGGTAACTGTAATAAAACTGGACGATTTCATTCAGCAC
>JAHWFP010225403.1:0-22361 GCA_023313725.1 Lithobius niger
TGGACCACTCCTATTTCCAAGCAGTGCAACAGAGGAGAGGAGGAGAATCCTGTAGCTCTAAGCAAAGTCATTTTACCCTGTATAGGCCTATAGGGTTTTTATTTCTGTTGTTAAAGAACAACTAAACCCTATTATATTATATTTAGATATCGTATGGTGATGTACTTAAAAAAAGTATGTGAAGAACCTATGGCATTCGCATACGCCTTACAGTATTTGCGTAATAATTTTATAAAGTTGCATTTCTAGCAAACGCTTTTTTATCGCCGCTGTTCTTCTGGGCGAAGTCTCGTTTACGTGATGTCACAGTTCATCAGGCGCTAAACGCATGCACTTAACAAAGGAAGCTCACCGTGGTTGCTATGTGGCTGGTTAAATGCTTTGGTTGCTATGCTCTACTTAGACACTCTCAAATACACGGATTAGCTCCAAACTCAAATCAGTGTTGCTTTTTTTTAAACTTACATTTACCTTAATAATGGAGATTCTTACTCTGAAAGTTTACATTACGATCGGAAACGACTCGTTTGTTACGTACTACACGTTATGTGGCTTTGAAAAATGTCAAGAACACGAAAGGAGTTTACAGTATCCCTTGCGGTAGGTGTGAGGCCACATATATAGGCGAGACCAGGAAGGGAATCCACACGAGAATGAAACAACACCACGCAGACATGAGAAATAAGATTGAGACGAATAGCATTGCACCCACTGTATCAAGACTGAACATCCTACTGAATGGAAAAGTACTGGCTACGACAAGATGGCGACGACTCCGCTTGCCTTTGGACAGTGCACTATGGGGCGAGGAGCAGAAATCACGTGACTGATGAACTGTGATGTCAAAGTTGCGCATAGCTCGAAGCCACGTTCGCTTCATCGCGCCGATACGATTGAAAACACTGTTATAAACTCCATTCTGGCATAATTCATATTCGTGCTAGAAACTTACTGTAAAGTACAAACTTTTTTTAAAGCGTATTAGTAATGATATACAAATTTTAAATCGAAGGGTTTAGTTTTCCTTTAAGCTATACAAGTAAACCTAAACGATACTGTAATACTGTACAGTTGTAATGAAATTTTTATTTATAACAATACGTACTCCGATATAACAATTCTGATGACCTAACAGAAGGGGGTTATATTCTAGTCTGGTTCACGGATCCCTGTAGAGCTTGGATATCATTCAGAATTTTATTGCGACACCTTCATACAGCTCCATTTAAGGCAAAGTTACGTCAAAAGCACATGGGCAACCATTAACTTGTCCGACAGAACTGCACACTTTCAGGCATTACCTTCCGCCCCGTTTTTAGGATGGGTTAAATTTCTGTTTACATGTAACATACTATATGCTACAAGAACGAAGTGATCCAAAACATTGATTCTAATTTGAGATTAACTCTTAAAAATTGGCCAGGGAAATGAACATGGTTAGTGGATTCCAAGAAATTTGTCAATTCAAAACAGCCAATTAAAATGTGGAAATTTTCCTTCCTGGATACCAGCAGGTAGGCTATTTAAGAAACCCTAGTCTTGGTACCTTACACACTTGTTTGCTGAAGGAGGGAGCGGAAGCTCTTGTGTCAGGAGTGACATGTGTGATTTAGCAATCACAGGCCAGTGACACAGAAACCAGAAAGTTGTGTCATCGTAATTTCCTCTGACGAGAACCACATATTTGTCAAGCAAGGAACATCCATTATTACATCATCATAGCTTTCTAGCAGTTGAGGGGGTGGACACCTTTGCACAGTTCTTGGACCTCCATGTTGCATAATTCACATTACAGTGGCACTACCACCGATAGAAATGCGAACGAAAATACCGTGGCACCATCGAGCGGCAGTGATATTGTTCACTTTTACGGCTTGCTTCCACCTGCAGAAGGACGAACCAAATTTTCACTCAATAATTAAGGAGGTCGTGGCTTGGTTGTTTCATTAAAAGAAACGCCGTTGGGCATACCTTCGCTTGGTGTAGGCAAGTGCTAGATAGCACTGGATGTTGCCAGATTCGGCCTACTTTCAATTGGTGATAGTACCACCATTGAGTCTGCAGAATCTGGCCTATCCAGTGCTACCTAGCCCTTGCTTGCACCAAGCGAAGAAAAGCACAACGCCATTTCTTCTAACTAAACGACACAAGCCGCGGCTCTGTAATTATTGAACGCAGCTGGGAGCACGCTGTAACGGTTAACAATAGCACTGCCACTGGATGGCGCCACGGTATTTTCGTATTATTTAGAGTCACTTTCAGTCCACAATGCAACTTCACATGGCTCTTACACACTACAATGCACTTTTTTAATGTGATTTTTCAAGCTTACTTTATGCGTAAATGCAGAGTCGCACTGATCACATATGTAAGGTTTCTCACCGGTGTGCGTGCGAACATGACCACGCAAATTGCCCTGCTGACTAAATGTAAGCCCACATACATCGCACATGTATGGTTTCTCACCACTGTGAATGAGTGCATGCGTTTGCAGATGGATTTTACGAGCAAATGAAGTTCCACACTCACCACAGACGTATGCTTTTACGCCCGTATGTACAAGTCTGTGCCTTGTTAAATCACTTCCCCAGTGAAATGAACGATCACACTCCTCACATTTGTACGGTCTTTCGCCAGTGTGGTAACGAAAATGTCTTCGCAAGTTTACCGTTTTGAAAAACGTAGCAGGACATACGGTACAGGAGTACGGTTTATATCCTAGATGATTGATCTTAATGTGACTAATAACAAACTGTCTTCTCTTAAACGACACGTTACACTTCACACATTTAAATGTCTTATCTTCACTGTCAAACCGGAAATATTCGACGATTTCTTGTTTAATTGAAAGATCCGTTGCTGATGTACCGAGATCTTGTTGATCCATAACGTTAAAGATTGCAACGACCAGCGTGAACACCTAAGATTCCAAGACTAAAACGTAAAGACTAACGTAAAAAACGACTCAGTAACTTAATAACTTAATAGTTAGCCCCGTTATACGCACAATGACCTCTGGTTAGAAGGATACAACATGATCGTTGGTAGCGTGCAAAAAATGGCTAATCGTCCGGCTAATCCAACTCAAAAGTGCCACAAACGACAAATCCGAGACGCCGTTCGGCAAGGATTGTTTACTGGATCCTGGCCAGCTTGACCATCGGCCCCAAATACTGTAACGAGCCTTTCGCACCTTTCCTGCTTGTGGTTAACTACTGTACTTTATAAGATTGACTTTACTAAATAGGACCCGGACGCAAGGTATCAGCTTCCTTTATCCGACGAAGCCATTCAGACTTGCGTATCTTCTTCACTGTGCTCCCACTTGGAGATGTCCGAATGGTCTCCGCAAATTCAATGATTCCCTACTTGCTGCGGTGGAAGCTGTCACCAATACCCATCTCTCGCCGGCGGCATGGCACCAGGGTTTGCTGCCTGTGGGGGATTCCACGAAGGAATCCGGGTGCTGGATTAATGCTCTCTCATCGCCACTGATTGGCATCCACTTGGATGACGGAGCTTTCCACATTGCCATCGCCCTACGCCTTGGGTGCTTGTTTTGCGAGCCCAATGTTTGCCTATGTGGTGCCCTTGTCGAATCATCTGGGACTGACTCATGCCTTAGCTGTAAGAATAGTGCTGGCAGATGGTTCCGTCACTCGGCAGTTAACGACTTCGTCAAACGTGCCCTGGTGTCTTCCGGAATACCTGCTCAGCTTCAACCCATTGGCCATGACCGTGAGAATGGAAAACATCCCGACGGCATTTCTTTAATCCCATGGAAAGGGGGGCATCAGCTGTTATGGGACTTTACGTGCACAGACTACTTGGCTCCTTTCTATTTGAACACTAGTGCCTTGCAGCCTGGGAGTGCTGCTTCCGCCGCTGAACAAAGGAAAAAGGGAAAATATGCATACCTGGGTAACCAGTACATCTTCTGCCCCATCGCCACTGAGTCT
This sequence comes from Lithobius niger, assembly GCA_023313725.1. Taxonomy (NCBI): domain Eukaryota; kingdom Metazoa; phylum Arthropoda; class Chilopoda; order Lithobiomorpha; family Lithobiidae; genus Lithobius; species Lithobius niger. Next base: position 3,960 of record JAHWFP010225403.1, read on the forward strand.
TTGGGCTCTATAGGTCCCAACAGCCTTTCTTTCCTGCATGCCTTTGGCCTCGGGATTGCTTCCTCTAGTGGCGAGAGACGGGCCACTGCCTTTTTAATCCGATGGATCAGCATTGCTGTTCAGCGGAGGAATGCCGCCTCCATCCTGAACACCATTCCCGCCACCTCTTCCTTGGATGAATTCGTCGGCAATCTCTAATTTTTTGTGTTCTCCCTTTTTTGTGAACCTTCTCTGTTGTTTTGTGTGTTTTGTTTCGTTTTTGCTTTGTTTGCTCTGATTGCTATTGTCTAAAAAAAATATGTTGGGCTTCACCCTTTTGGACAATGTCTCATGGTTTAACTTCAAATCGTTTGAAGATTTTGTTTAGGGTATTTTGAATAAACTTGAAAAAATAGCATCAGCTAACAGCAAGAAAGCAACACATTATTATACAGATGGTGGCGTCATCTGTGGGCAGGTAAATACACTACAGTTTGCCACCCTTAAAAAACTGTCTTGCAAACCTCACACCATATTTTGGTGTGACAGAATCTTTTTCAGTTCTTAATAAGTATTATTTCAACAGAATGATTTGTCGCCGGCTTACAGATCCAGGCGCTTGGGTGCTCAACTAACTGCTTGGACCTAGTTGAAATCTCAGTGTGTTTAGAAGTTTCTATTTGAATTGGAGGCGAACTGGTCTCTGTTTTGAATATGTGCCTCCCGCTTCTAGAGGACAACATGATGTGCCTCCCACTACAGGAGGAGAACATGCTGTACCCATGACACGAGTGATTGATGTAGAGCCTGCAAGACCCTTGGAGACCCTGCTACTGATGAATGCATGGGAGTGGACTGAAGCTTGCCAGAACCATGGCGTTGTTTCTTTTGAACATCTGGTATTGCCGGCATCCTGGCTGGATAGCTCACTCCCAAACCTTTTCTAGAAAAATTCGTCGAATCATGTGGTTAGAGTGCTGTTATAAGACTCAAGAGGAATATTTCGCTGGGAACTGGCCGGGATCACAAGCTCTGACTTGAATGATCTCGGATTTTTCTCAGCAGGCTTTAGCGAGGGAATGGCCAACTTCAACTGCGAGTGGTGGCGGTGCCACTGTTCTAAAGGAGAATCACACCGTGCGACCGTGTAAATCACGTGATGACCAGTTGACATTTCAACACATTTTCACCAAGATTGCTTAGCTCAAGGTCGGCAGTCTCTTGCCAAGTCAACATTTCGAGGTAGAAACTTTGGTTTTTTGGTGTTGTTTTCGATAAGACTTTATTTGGAAGAACTGCTGTCGCTTTTCAACAGTACCCCGTAAATTTGGTTTTAACACGTCCAGGTCAGAGCGAAGTACTCTCCCTTTTAAAAGAACGCGAGGCTTCTCTCCCATCATGGTGTGAGGCGTAATGCAATACGCGAGAAGGAATCTGGCCAGCGCTTGCTCGTGCGTGGCACCACTATATCATTTCGGCTTTTAACGACCTTCTAAAATATCTAACCAGGTTTTTGACTAACCCGTCGGTAGAAGGATTGTATGGGCTCCACTTATGTGCTGAATACCATTGTTCTTCATAAATGTCGACATTACTGAACTTGTCCATTGAGCTCCATTGTCTGTCACGAGGTTACGAGGTTACCCTTCGGTAACAAACAAATTACGCAGCACTTTAATAGTGCTCTCAGCAGTAGTACAGTACATGCAATAAATTCCTCGCCATTTAGAGAATACACACATTGTTACCAAATGCATTCTACCGTCCACAAGACCGCAAAAATCCGCGCCTAGCCTGTCCCAATAAGCATTAGGCCAGGGCCACACAGTTTTTGGTGATTGTTGACTTTCTTCACAATCTTATTGACAGCCGTCACAAGCTTTTACTAGGTGTTCCAAATCTTGATCCAGTTTAAGCCACCAAACATGTGAGTGGTCCAAAGCTTTCATTGGAACAATTCGCTATGTCGAATTCTTCTCAATACGAGCTTATTCCTTCTACACTCACAAGCTTTTGACTCAATATCAACATTTTCCTTTTCAGGCCACCCAAAACTAGTACATCTCAAAAGTTCAGAAAGTACTGGGTCTTGTAGAATACAATTGCCTCAAACTCATGACCTGTACAGTATCTTTTTCAATTTTAGTTTGTTTACAGTCATTTAAGGGTAATCTGGACAGTGCAGCCACAGTAACATTTTCAGGGCCTTTTATGTGCTTTATGTCATTCCCATATCCATTTAGGAACAGAGCCCATGTCTATTCTTGCTGAGCCCATGACTGGTATGGCCTTGTAAAAGTTGAAATTCCAAGTTAAGACTTGATTATCAGTACATAATGTAAATTTCCTACCACACACATGTTGGTTTAAACCTTTTACACCAGAAATAACACTCAATGCTTCACGATCTATTTTAGCATAGGCCTTTTCCGCTGTAGTTATGGTTCGTGAAGCAAAAGCTATTGGCCGTTCTTCCCCATTCGGAAAAACGTGCAACGACTCGGTTCCCACACCACCGCACCTGAGCTTCACAGTAATTTGTCATCGTAATGAGCAAGCATGCCACTGTTCAAAAATACTCGCTTTAACTTTTGAAAAGCATTTTCACATAAATCGTTCCACAACCAAGGCGTATCTTTTATCAACAGGTTGTTAAGTGGAGAAACAATTGAAGCCATTTTGGGCACAAATTTTGAATACTGGTTAACAAATCCCAAAAATGAACATAGTTGCTGCTGATTACTCGGACTAGGGCAATGCTGTATAGCCTCTAAGGTTTCAGGGAGGTTCAAAGACCTTTACTTGTGATTTTAAATCAAAGATAATTCACTACGTTACTACCTATACTACACTTGTTGCGTCTCAATCTGAGACCGCTTTCTTGCAATTTGCAAAGAACAACATTTAAATTAGCACCATGTTCAACATTATCTCCAGCTACCAACATATAATCTACGAAAGTTGTCGTTTTCTCACAACCTCTGAGTATCGTTTCCATCCTTCTCTGAAAAATGCCAGCGCTACTTGAAAAACCCAGTGGCAAACAATTCCAAACATATAGGCCTTTAATGGTGGAGATAGCCAAAATTGGTTTTGAATCATTGTGCAATTAACTAATAGAAAAGCATCTGTTACATCCAATTTAGAAAATTTTATACATCTTGCTAAATTAGAAAATACCTCTTTGCCCCTAGGAACAGGATATAATTCAGTTACTAGCCTACCTCAGTTCCTGAGTAGTCACCCACAATTCTAAGATCACCATTTGGCTTGAAAACTAAACTACAGGTGAGACCCATTGACTTGCCTCAATGGGTGTAATTATACCAGCCGCCTCTAGCCTATCAAGTTCCTTCAAAAATTTGTCCTTTAAGGCTAGTGATATGGGTCTAGGTTTACAATATTTGGAGGTGCAGTCAGGATTTAGAATGGCCTGTGCTTTAAACCCTTTTAATTTACCTAACCCAGGCTTAAACAATTCTGGAAACCCACTTACAAAGTCATCTTCTACAGAAGTTATGCTAGTATTTACAAGTTCCAGTGTATTAGGAATTTTTGTTAATTTACTGGTTAGCTTTGAACAATTTCTTCCAGTCCATTCCAAAAGATTCAATCCAGTCCTGGCCGAATAATGGCACTTTGTTTATAGGACTAATTAACGCTTCTCATTCTAGTGTGTTTCATAACACACTTGAACGTTTGCATTATTTTTAGGTTTAAAATCTTGCTTAGAATAGTCTTGCAGAACAATATTTGTTTCCTTCAATAGTATAACTCCATTCAAATGCCTATTATCCCAATATTCGGGTATGATTGATCTCTCAGTTCCCGAGTCAACAGTAAATAATAAATTCTTACTGTTTACTTTAAATTCTTACTATTTACTTCTACATTAGTTTGCCATGTTCCATTACAAACAACAATAATGGTAACAACCTTGTGCACAAATGAGTGATTCTCCAATCCAGAATCGGATTCAGTATCACTTGTGGTTAGCCTATCTTCTTTTTCACCCACAAGATGTGATTTTCTAGGCTTTTTCTGCCCCCTACCCTCCTTTACAGACGAAGCTGAGATGCCCTTTTAACCCACAAGTATAACAATTCTAATCTTTAAAACGGCATTGGTTTAATACATGTTTAGCCTTTCCGCAACATGCACAATTTACAGCACTGTGTTACTTTTGAGCCATTTTTACATTTTAGTGTTTTTCGTCAATTTTTCTTTTAATTTTATCTTGTAAACTCTTTCTCGGCCCATTTTAGAGACACTACGCAGTGCAGCTTCCATACTTAACACCAATTCTTCAGCCTTCGTCCATGTTAATTCTGACTCTTATAACAATGAACGGACCGTAACATTATCTTTTAAGCCTACAGTCATTTTATTCCTTAGCATTTGATCCAAAAACGTATCAAATTTACAGTTCTACGATAAATTTGTGAGCTCAGGAATATATTCACAAACCATTTCGGATTCGTATTGGTCCCTTTCCCAAAACCAATAACGCTTAATTATCTTATTCGGGACAGGATCTAAGCTGTCTTTCATAACTTTACACAAGTCTGCATGCGTTTTAGTAACAGATTAACTGAGCAAAAAACGGCTTCACCGTTTAGAAAAAAAGCATTAGAGCTGGTATCCCCATACTCACAGCCCTGAAGGTACACGAATAAAAATGGATTAGAGTTCACTCGAACGTAACAAACTATAATTTGAAGGCTACTTAAACGCTTTAGTAATTTATAATGCTTTGCATGGAGAACAGGTAGTAACATCGACGCCTGTTTGGTTGCGTCTATATTGTGCACTAAAAAATAATTTTTGAGACTCTCTACATACTCGGTTCAACTACTTGTGTAATCATACGCTTCAAATTGCATAAATGCTGCCATGATATACACTACACACGCAATATAAACCAATTTAAATTCTATAAATGGCATAAAAACTCCGGTGATTTAAATATTTATTTTTATTGCTCATCGCATTCTTGACTGTACTCGCGTATCGACCATGCTGCACCGGCAACCTTGAAAAAACATCTGTTGTCGTGACGTAAGCCTGCCAATTCCTGCTTGCGACTGCTATAGCTTATTTGATGTTGCATATTGATAATGGATTGAATTATTATATTAATTATTCATCAATTTGTAGAGGTTTTTCTCAAAATAGTTAGTAGCGGCTTGCTGTTTCTTGTTAGTAAACTCGATGTAAGGTTTCAGTTAAGGTGCTTGATTAAGGCTGATCACTCTGTGTATTTTCTGGAGAACCATACCGAGAGAGATATAATATTTCAAATTCCTATAGTGCACCACGTAGTTTGTCTTTGAGCGAAGGTTAGTGGCTAACATTAGGCCTTTGCTGTACGTTAACTGCAAGTCCTCAATTGTCCGACGGTTGAAAGGAGAAAGTATAGACTTTGTGATTTTCATGCACTCCGGTGCTAATGGGAAATCATTGTGCGATGCATGAAGCCTCTCTGGGTATTCCAAGTCCACTTCTTATATCAACCTGTATCACTCTCGTCCCCGTAGTTGTCTAGATTTAAATCTTTAAGCCGGTCTTCCGGAACTCATTCGTACTCACCGGTCGGTAGATACGCGCACATTACACAACCGTACTAGTTGTTGAAGTGCAAAAATATAGTGTAAGAATTTTTTTATCGGTTTTGAAGGTAGACGGTATATACAGGTTGTTGGCTTTAGCGTATCTTCTAGTTATAAAAGAGACACCATGCCCTTATGCATGTCAATATTAGTGAAGAGATACAAAGACACTATGTCCTCTTGAGTGCCGCGTCCCATGATAGCGTGGGTGTAGAAATATAATGGGAGTTGTCCAATCCGTAACTAACTAAACTCCTCACTCTAAAGCTTTCAAAGACATCGGCTGAAAGCCCTAAGTCTAGCTACAAATACAGATCGTGGTAATATCCAAACGTTTTTCTTTTGTCTAAATCCCAAATCTTCATCGTGTGTTCGTAAGTTTTAGAGCAGATCGATCCTTTCAACAACGAGGTAAATGCTGACACGGGAGGTAAACACTTCCACATTTGTAAGGTATTCATATGGAAACACACCCCTTCTCCTAAGGCCTTGTACATGTACAAGTTCCATCGATTCACTTTCAAAAAGCTTGTACGTAATGTTAAAGCGCTTTAAATTCGAAGCTAAAGTTTCTAACGTTGCCTTCATAAACGCTAAACTATCAATGAAAATAAAACCACCCAATTTCACGCTGCTGATTCTTTCCTTGTTCTTAGCTGTGATCCTAATGTTACGAAGAACATTCATATCTTTAAACGAATTCAAAACCTTCATAACGAAATGACTGTCGTGTTTTGCAAAATTATGCAAAACAACTGCTATGTTTTGGTTTAAAGTGTACGCAAAGTTACACTTGCGGTGCGCAGCACCTCTAAATTTACTGGTGATGTTGTCATGGTCTCATACTTTCGTAAACCCGTTAAACGTTTCTTGGGGTGGGATAAATCCACCGTGTTTTCAAAGATGCTATGGCGCAGCAGTTTTGCAGAGCAACCACTGTTAGCTAGGTTAAACGTTTCATCCATTGCTTGGAACGAAGGTTGCGGATGGTTTCGATTTCGTCTCATTTGATGTTGAAAATTTGTTCCTCTCAAGATGTTGAAAATACGTTTTTTGAACAGGTAAATAGTGTCCCGTTGGGGAGCCCCCTCTTCTCGTACTTTTTTTGAGATCGTTCTTAACTCCATAGGCAGGAAACTCCTTCAGCAATTTCCGCTTATTAAATATTATGAACGCTACATTGATGACAGCCTTGCACTTATTCCTTCTGCTCTTAAAGCAGACGCATTAAAATTTCTTAAAAGTCTTACCCCATTACTCACTTTTTCCATGGACACCGCAAACAGTCACAGAATACCGTTCTTTGACATAACGCTAATTATTAATCCAAGCAATAGAATCAAATTCACGCACTATAGAAAGCCAATGCAGTCGACCAGGACACTTTAATTTGCATTCAAACGTGGATTCCCACTTCAAAAGTAACATCATCATCAATGAAGTGAGACCCATTGTTTCACATAGTAGCAATTGTCATCTTTTAGAGGCTGAATTCAAATATACCTTACAGAAGTACATGGAAAACGGGTTCCCCCTAGGCTACATTGATCAACTTATCGGTAAGGCATTAAAACCTAAAAAAAAAATCACTCCTCCTCCCCCCAAACTTATGTAACCTTTCCTTACATGCAGGGTATTTCAGAAGTTTTAAAGAAGAAAAACTTTCAGCAAATTATATCAGACTAGTGTCAGAAAATCATCAAAATCTGAAGCAGCTTACCTGGCAAATCAAAACAAAAACAAAGCAGACGACATTTTGAACACCCGCCATACTGTTTATAGAATTACGTGCGGAGAAGTCATGTGCCCATTCACTTATGTCGGCCAAAGTCTACAAATATTAAAGGAGAGTCTTTCTTCACATGAATCTAATTTTAAGTAATATGTTGAATTTAATTCATTTCTGCAGCATTGTTTTGCCACAGGCACTCCATCTCGTGAACTTTTCTCAGGGCAAACCTCCGAACTAGATAAAGTCCAAATTTTGTGTACGGAAAAAAATTCTACAGCTAGAATTAACCTTGAATCCTTGGTTATTCTCACCCATCAGCCACCCGTACATAAACACTTGGTACCAGATAGTAAATATCTCAAAGAATATTTCCCTGTTATAAAGACACTTAAGCTTAACAGGTATGCATGCAAATCTCCGTCATAATCTGCCCCGTTATAAAATGGACCTGCCCTGAAGTTCGCATTGCTCTCAAAATTTGCATAAACCAGGTCTTTCCAGCTTGGTTCGCCAGGTGGAAGGACTGGGTTTCTTGCTCCACCTCTTTTGTTAGCTTTTTTGAAAGGAGACATTAGGGGTTTTTATGACTTGTGTTTTAGAATTTTTATGCTTTTAGTATGACACTTGTTGGCGGGTTGACTCGGCAGTACATGGCCACGTATTTTTAATTTTAATTAAAAAAAAAAAAACCTGATGACGGAGGATGTTTTCTTCGAAACGTCGTTGAACTTTTGTGTGTGCAATGGAAAGACTTCGTTTTAAATTAAACTATGAGTAGCACGCACAGACGAATTAGTCGTACCCGGACCATGATCACTCACTGCTTTATCTGTTATCTGCTGATCAGAGGAACTTTCCCCACCACTAGTGCAGCATGAGTAATCGTCGTATTACTTGCTTCACCAATATTTGTTGACTTGCTCACCGCATCTTTGGCCACGACACTTTCTAATCTTGTTCCTCTCAACTCTCCTTAATGCCTTGCATTTTCGATTGAAATCACATGAAGGAGTGGGCATAAATATCTCGGGTAGCGATTGCAACCAAATGTCGTGCGTACTAGACTTGCACAAGTATGACGAAAGTGCCCGCACAGCCCGCAGTGAAGGAAGCGCGGCGCGCAGTCTAGCACGGAGAGCAATACAGGGATGCCTCTGACATAGACGATATCAGGGACGTCATCTAACACCACATTTTCATGTAGACACAAAGTAATTAGTCTCACTCTAGTTTCACAGACTTAGCTGCCACCTACCACTAGTTTGTCAAATGCATGAAGCTCCAGCTCACCATAGCGACGTAACACAGTGCTTACATCTTGCGCCGACACTTCAGATGGCAATCAATGCATTTTAGCTTCACCACGTTGGCTTCCTAGATCATGAACCACAACTTTGTTCTTTTTGGCTGCTAGTTTCCTAATTACAACTTGGTAGGCATTGCTTGCTCGGAGGCTGCATACCGCTTCCACAGTGTCTGCGCCTACTATTACAGCTGCCGCAGAAAATGCTTGTACTGTCAAAAATGGTTGCCCATACTGCTAAGGAAGATCGCAGACCTTGTCATCTTGGCATTAGTCAGGCTACCTGCCTAAAGTTTTCGTAAGTTCATAAGATCTTGATTTTGAACTTCTTATTTAGCCGATCTCTTTCGTGTCACAGCAGCACTGAATAATCCTTTCGCATCCGTGATCACCGATTGTTGGTCTTCTGCATTATTAACTTATTGTTGGAACTATCGCCATTTTCTGACTCCTCATCATTTGTGTCAACTGTATCGAAATACCTCTTTCATCTGCTACTTAACAAACTTACTTATACGTTTCATCTGATACTGACCCGAATTTGATATCCTAAATTGATTTTAGCTTATGCCTCTGACACTCCTGCAACAAATTGCGGACATCTTCCACCATCTTGTATCTTGACAAAGTATAACCGTAGTGCAACTAAGAGGTGAGGTGCACAAGACTGGATTAGTGCTCTCTCGAACCAGATGCAACGATGCTTGGTTGCGGATAAAGTAACATTGTCGTCGTATTTTGTTTGAATTAGCAATGTCATCCAGAGAAAGGTTAAGGTGTGTTGTCGTCGATTGTGGAATGTCAAAGATCTTGGGTTTTCCACCTGGATTTCTCCAGCTAAATTGTCTATCTTATCGTCGTGGGGCAGATAACCCTGTTTGAGTTTGTTCTCCCTAAAAATAAACAAAACAAAACAACGGTTAATTCGTTGTTGAGAATGAAAGTGAAATGATCCTGGTTTTCACTTAAATTTCCCAATTTTAATCCTTGGGGTGCTATGGGCGACCAACATGATGGAATGACTTGTTTAGTTCTGCAATGCAGGTTTCGGGAGGCCAGTTGAACCGAAACCAAATTGTTTTCCTCGATTGTTAACCGCGATTACTACAACTGCCCGCTAAAAGTATAGGTTATACCCATTGTTTGCAACAATGCACAGGAGAATACGGCATTTACACTTCTACAAAGGATGCCAACAGACTCTGAGCCGAAGACGAGTCTGTTCTCGAGGAATTGTTGCAAACCATGAGTATAACTCATTTTTTACCCATGGTCACTTTTTTAGCCAATAAACTTGTACCTAAGTTTTTTTTTCTTTTGTTTTGCGCTATTTACTGTAAGCTATACATGGTTTAAAGGGTTTTACGAGAGTTAACTGCAACCAGTCATCTGCCTGACGAAGCCCTAAGGCTCTATGTCTGTAGCACTTGGTTTCTCAGGTGGTCACCCACCCAAGTGTCACATGGTTAAAAGGTTCAAAGGGTCTTGTAGCGAGCGTTAATCGCTTCCGGACATATGCCCGATGAAGCCCTAAGGCTCTATGACTGCAGAACCCAGATTCCCAGGTGGTCACCTACCCACGTATGAATCGGGACCAATGCTGCATAACTTTCTATTGCAACAATATTTACTGCAAAAATCAATCTTCCAACAATCGGTGAGCAGTAGCTATTATGCCAATTAGCAATGGGTAACAATCAGCTATGAGTACGTGCAAGTGTTTCGAACGCTCGTTGCTGTCCGAATCTTCATTTTGTTGTGTCGCTCAAAATGGCTGAAACTTTGGGTATCGACAAACTACTTCTTTTCGACGAATACGATTTTCTAGAACCAGGGTCAGCTAGAATAACCCACTCAAGTCGAGCGGCGTCAAGCAGTCTTTGGAGTCAGCAAGAAGTGGCAGTTAATGTGGGTGAGTTAACCCTCAAACTTATCAGGAATTTTTGTTAAATTTTATTTCTTTACGCTATACTTAGTTTGAGTTAGGAGACTTTTTTTTTAAGTATCAAGTCAACATTTTTCGATAATTAACGAAGATTAACAACTGGCATTTTTTTCTTTTGCTGTTATTTGCTGTTGTTTCTAGTTTGTTTGTTGTTTTTTGCAAAAAAAAAAAACACAGTCAAAATTACTCAATGGCCCCTGGGCGCTTATACTGTACTAGCTGAAGGCAGTGCTATGCACGGGTGGTGTTGAATGCATGGTTTGCAACACTGGTTAGGTATGGTAGCTGATGTGCGCGTCAATGTTCGACCGAAATAAGTTACTTCAAATTGTTGCGCATACCTGCTAACAAATGCTGATTTTCGTACGCTTCGTTCACTCACTTAGGCAGCGTAGCCTGTGACTCAGATTTGTCCCCCCCCCCCCCGCCCCGGGGCGGTGGGACGCGCTGTATTCTTCAAAGTTCATGTTGGCAGAAATATCAGTGCTTATTGTGACTCGAATACTAACCCCTCCACTCCTCCCACCGACGGCTAATGATCCCTCTTTTGTAATACTCATCTCTTTTTTTTTTCTACCAGCCATGTTCTTGCCGGTAGAAATAAACACGCTCAAGGCACTCTCGAGAAACATGCTGTCCTGAAAAACTTCACCCATTGTTTTCCACCCATCGTCTGTGTCTTCGTTCTGCTCACAACAGCTGGTCGACACTGGGCACCACCGACGTTTTGTTTACCTTTTTAACAGCATAGAATGATTGTTGAAATGATTGTCGAAGTGATGTATGCGAATATCAACCATATCAAAAGCCTAGGCCAAACTGACGATGTTAAAATGGTTTCAGCAAACATAAAACTAAACTGAAGGAGTAATTCACCTAGACATGATTGTGTCACGAAAAAAGTAGGGTGGAACAGCTGAGGAATGAGCGGCTGAGGTAATGGGTGGGGTGAAGCAAATATTTGAGCCTTCCCTTGAAAAAAAATTGTCAAGTTTAATCACAAAATGGAAAGTGGTCAGAGATGGGAGGGGATATATTGGGGAAAAGAGATTTATCTCTGATCTGGGGATGGGTACAGGGCAACTTTTCCTCCCGCAATTCACCTCAGGGCAGCTACCATCCATTCCTACTTCTGCCCTCCTCCTCCCCCTCTTATTGGAGGCCCTCCCTCCTCCGCACACCACTGATCACTCTACTTTTTTTATTTTTATTTTTGTGATGTATCTTTAGACAGTTTATCCCCCCCCCCCCTCCTCAGATATATGCCCTATCTCATCCCTGGTCACTCATCCTTACGTTTTTGTGTATTTTGTACTGAAACTTTGAAAATTCTCCACCCTCCAGCCCCAGTCGCCATCCCTACTTTTTTTTTATTTCATGTACTGAAATAAAAAAATTCCTTGTCACTCACATTACTTTTTTTTTTGCACTGAAACTCCGCAAAGCCTCTTGCGCCCCCCCCCCACCCGTGGTAGGCTAAACATGTGCCGCCGCGCCAACATTTATACTAGCTGTAGCGTATCCAGATGCATATATAGAGAAACGTGGTAGAAATAAATATTAGTTGTGGCAAGAATTTACCTACCTCCCAAACCTACATACCTCTCAAAACCCTATAAATTCTTGGTTGTGGTAATGACGCCCGCCGTGTACCTCACCTGGTTTTACACAAATAACTACATAAACATACAGCATATTAAGTTGGCGACGAGGATGCTTTTTTTATGAATCCACGAAGATCATTCAAAGCCATCGCTTGCACCAATAACCTAAAAGTAAACTTCTAAAAATTGAAAAATCAACACGCGATTTTCCCGGGAAGGACGCACAAAAGAAAAACGAACAAATGAAGGGACAGCATGTTCACACTGTGGCAAACAATGGCCCCATCTTAATGGAAAACAAAATTATCCCGGCAGAGGGAAAGAGTGCAGAAAATGTGGAAAAAAAATCATTTTGCGAAAATGTGTTACGCTGACACAAACTATAACACCACTGACAGACGATCAGAAAACCAAAAATAAAAAATAAAGACGCCAGAAGACAGCAGAGCTGAAGAAAGTGCCGAAACTCAACTCGACATAAATGATGATAAATTTGTATTCAAGGTTACAGCTGCGGAACGACAAAATGTGTTGAAAAAAAAAACCGCACCCCAAAGCAACACTTGATGTTGAAGGCACACACATACAGATGGCCATTGATTCTTGCTCCGATGCCGCTATCCTAGACGAGCGAAACTACGAGAAGTTAAGCATGAGGATGAAACTAAAAACTGGCACAACAAATGTCTACCCATATGGCTCCAAAACCCCACTACGAATATTAGGCTCATTCATAGGGCGAGTGTCGTACAAAAATAAGCACACGTGGACAGAATTCTTTGTGGTGTCGGGCAACTATGGGTGTATCCTGGATTATAACACCTCCCTTGAGCTAGGGCTTATAAATATAATGACAAGCGAAGAGCCAGATGACTGCAACAAAGCGAGAGTGGATCACCTCAAGAGTAGACGAATGACCCCGTCACCAAGCAATTATTAGAATAATATGCAGACCGATTCCAAGGTCTGGGGAAAATGAAGAACTTCCAAGCAACACTGCATATCGACAAACAATTTCGCCCGAGAGCATTTCCCCATCGAGGAATACCCTTTCACACAAGAAAAAGCGTAGAAACAGAGTTACGGAAACTACTAAAACTTGGTGTGATAGAAAAAGTACATGGCCCCACGCCATGGGTATCTCCTTTAGTAGGAGCTGCAAAGCCAAATGGTGAAGTTCTGATATGTGTTGACATGAGAGGCCCGAACGAGCCTATCATCCGTGAAAGACATTTAATCAGGGCCGTAACAAAGTAGTTTGGCGCCCGGGGGCAAAGCACAGAAATGGCGCCCCTCCCCATAAACCGCGAAAGTACAAAGGCGCCCCTTCCCGTACACCGCAAAAGTAGAAATGCTAGCTATTGTATATCATCATCGTAGCACAGAAATGGCACCCCTTCCCTTACACCGTGAAAGTACAGAAATGGCGCCCCTTCACATACACTGCAAAAGTAGAAATGCTAACTATTGTATATCATCGTAGCACAGAAATGGCACCCTTTCCCTTACACCGCGAAAGTACAGAAATGGCGCTTCTTCACATACACTGCGAAAGTAGAAATGCTAACTATTAAATATCATCATCGTAGAAGGATGTCAAACAGCAACAAATTACATCGATGCCATTGTTTGTCACTATAAGAAGATAATTATTCGAATATTCGTTCAAACTTCAAAAACTAACGTTTTTTATTTACTGTGTAGGTTCGTCTCGCTAACTTTTTTAATTGTTTGGCGCCCCCAAACTCAAACCTGGGGGGGGGCAGTTGCCCCCCCTGCCCCCCGTACTTTACGGCCCTGCATTTAATGCCCACAGTGGACGACATCGTTCAAGAATTAAATGGTGCCAGCTATTTCACAAAACTGGACCTAACAAAGGGCTACCACCAGTTAGAGTTGGAAGAGGCGAGTCGATACATAACGAGATTTTCAACTCACATGGGCCTATTTAGGTACACCAGGTTGAACTTTGGAGTATCATGTGCTGCAGAAATATTCCAAGAGGCAATTCGAAAAATGCTACTCGGTATCAGAGGTGCAATTAATTTAAGTGATGACATTCTTGTGTACGCTAGAACAAAAACAGAACACGATAAAATTCTGCGCCAAGTTCTAAGACGCCTATGAGAACATAACATAACTCTGAATCCGGACAAATGTGAATTCCATAAAACATCGCTAAAGTTTTATGGATAAGTGTTCTCAGCAAAAGGCATGTCGATCGACCCTGCAAAGGTGACGGCAATAGTTGACGCCCCGGCGCCAATGACACCAGAAGGAGTAAGAAGCTTCCTGGGCATGGTCCAACACTGCGCGAGATTCATGCAGAACCTGGCGTCGGTCTCAAAACCACTGCGTGATCTGACTACCAAGAAAGCAACATGGAAGTGGTCAACAGAAGAGATTCAAGCATTTAAGCAGATAAAAGAAATAATAAGCTCCACAAAAACTCTAGCCTACTTCGACACCCAAGCGCACACTGAACTATACGTTGAGCGGGACCAAGTGGGTTAGGCTCTGTCCTTATGCAGCGACATGGGAAAGGGAGACCACCGGTACCAATTGCCTATGCAAGTCGTGCGCTTACAGCGACGGAGGGAAGGTACTCACAACTGGAAAAAGAAATGCTTGCAATCCTGTGGGGATGCGAACACTTCCATCTGTATGTGCATGGAGCACCGGTCAAAATCTACTCGGATCACAAGCCACTTGTGCAGATTTTTGCAAATCCCTACTCAACACCCTCAGCAAGAATAGAGAGGTGGCACCTTAGAATGCAACGGTACCATTACAAGATTGAGCACATCCCAGGACGAGATAATCCAGCTGACTTCCTGTCCAGACATACAGCGACGCCGGTACCAGCTGAGACAAAACAAGAAACTGTTGCAAATATTCAAGTTAAGGCAATTGTAAGTGATGCAGTTCCAAAAGCACTAACTCTCAAGCAGATAGAAGAAGCTACAAATGCTGATCCAACCCTACAGAAAATAATCAAGAACATTGCCACAGGGTCGTGGCCAAAAGAAGAAAGCACAAATCCGTTTCGTCAGATACGGGACGAACTGGTTGTGGACGAAGACAGTCAAGTCATACTGCGGGGTCACCGCATTGTTGTACCTACGTCACTGCATACAAAAGTCGTGGCCATAGCGCATGACAGCCACCAAGGAGAATCTAAGACGAAAGCCCTGGTTTGGATCCCAAAAATGGACCATGAAGTCACAAAACAAGTGAAGCACTGCATTGCATGTCAAGCAACGACAGAACCAAACGCACCAACGATGATGCCTTTAAAGATGAGCCCACTACCACCAGGACCGTTGCAACACGTCTCTATTGATTTTCTCGGCCCAGTCCACAATGCTAAATATCTTATAGTGATCATTGATGAATACTCGCGATACCCAATCGTGTGTGTGATAAACTCAACAGCTGCAGCAACAGTCATTCCTAAGCTGCAGGAAGTGTTTGCGCTATTCAGAAATCCCACGCAAATGAAAACGGACAATGGTCCACCATTCTCGACCGAAGAGTTTGAAGCCTTTGCCAAATCACATGGTGTCCACCATCGCAAAATAAAGCCATACTGGCCGAATGCTAACGCAGAGGCCGAGAGATTCATGAAACCACTTGTGAAAGCACTCAGAGTCTCACAAATCCTAGGGTTACCGTGGCAAGAACAACTCACCACATTTCTACAAGGATACAGAAACACCCCGCACCCAACAACGGGGAAAACACCAGCAAGCATGCTGCTAGGCAGGCACATGCGAACGGGACTCCCAGAACTGTTACCAACGCTGACCGATGACAAAGTCAGATTGCGTGATGCACGAGAAAAAGCAAAGATGAAAAACTGTGCTGACAAAAAACTAAAACAACGACAAGCGCCGAAACATGGGGACACAGTGCTAGTGCAACAGAGAAAAGTGAACAAAATGTCGCCCCCGTTTGATCCAGTGCCATACAGAGTTACTAACGTAAAAGGTACAATGATAACCGCGACGAGAGAAGGGCACACCATAACCAGAAATCAGTCTTGGTTCAAAGTGATTCCTCCACAAGCCAGTGGAACCGATTTAGTTGAATCCTCATCTGCAACGAATGGCAGAAGGGGAAGTGAACGAGGGACCCATTTATATCCAATCTCCAACGGGAATTATGGTTTTGAAGAAGACCATACGCCAATGCCAGAGACTCAGAGAGTTGCCCAACAAGATGTTCGCCCACAACTGAGGCAATCGAGTCGGAGTCGGGCCATCCGACCTCCAGCATACCTTGTTGACTATGATACAACCTAAACCTTTATTATCCCAAAGTTCATTGTGCATGCAATCTATAAAGTAACCATCATGCATGTACAGTCTTAATTACTAAGAGGGGAGTGACGTGGTAGGCTAAGCATGTGCCGCCGCGCCAACATTTATATTAGCTGTAGCGTATCCAGATGCATATATAGAGATACGTGGTAGAAATAAATATTAGTTGTGGTAATGACGCCCGTCGTGTACCTCACCTGGTTTTACACAAATAACTACATAAAGATACAGCATATCAAGCCCCCCCCCCCCCCCGTAGGTTGTCCCTTTAATTTTTTAATTTTTTGTTTGAACTGAAATTTAAAAAATGCCCTCCACTCCCACCCAGGCAAGGCGCCAAAGCGCAGAAGGAAGTGGTGGGGGGGGGAGGAGGGGGTAGGTGGCAGCTGGTTTCACCCCATAAGAAAGCACTAATATTTTCTCCTGGGAACTGCTGAAAACGTTTTGGGACAAAATAGGCGTTCTTTATAGTATGTTAAAAAAAAATCGGGTCATCAAAATTTCGAATATAGATTTTATTGCTACACTGCCACTAATCTCTACCCCCCCAAAAAAAACTCATTTTACTTCCATACTCAATTCGAAAATGAACCCCATCCTAACCCAGGATGGTCACTCTTATTTTTTTATTTAACTGAAACATCTAAAATCACCTCCCCCGCCGTTCGTTCATCCCGCCTATTTTTGGGCACTAAAATATCTCACCTTGCGTTTCTTATTGCTTCTGTTATTGTTATTGTTTTGCCTGATCTCTTGTATCAGCGGAATTTTCTCCCACCAACTACCGCCTCAGCGCATCACCATTGCTAATGATTCCCTCTCATGTAATGATCACTGCCATTATATTCTTCCACGTTATCAGCTGTAGATGGCATCGTACGCGCTGCTGCCCTGCCTTGCCTTTCTTGGTTTATGGTTTTCGATGTCGGCAATAGATGGCAGGTTCTGTCTATGGCCATGAGAGCCTTGCCGGCACGCATATAAATTTTTTTCCACAGACCGACCGGTTCCCAAGAAAATGACGATTTTCAATTTTCCGTATTTTTCCAAATTTCCTGGCCTCGATCGCTTTATCGTGCTCGCTGCGGCTAACTACATAACATCAGAAAGAAACACGCACCCAAAAAATTGCCCGGGCAACCGAAATCTGGCCGTCCAAAAACGTAATGCAAATGACTCCTGAGATCCGACAGACGGCTCGGATCTGGATCATCTGTATACAGAAAATTTATATGCTGGCGTAACTGACGTAAACCCTCGACTGTTAACTGCTGTTAGTGTTAATCAAATACCTAAATTCAACCAACACAACAACCGTATGAGCCTGAACAAATTTTTAACGTAATAACTACTTTCACGGTAACGTGATTACTTTTATTACTGGTTTCTGGGTTATGTGAGTGAACCGGAAGACGGAGCGGAAGTTGCACCGATTGTACCGAAGTTGCAGTCAAGTACCTAACCGATTTAAAAATCTTACATATATTTTAACTGCTGTTAAACTGTTAAAGGCACATAAATCCCTCCGTTCTGGCCGCTTTACTCTGCGTCACCTACGCTAAAATATAGTTCAAACGACCGCAGCACGCATTGCTCTACGACACTAGTCATACTCATTTCGGGGCCGCTGCAACGTGACAAATCGTACGACCAAGTCGCAAACTTGAGCTAAGGATTAATTATCCTTCCTCCAGGGCCGCGGCTTGCCAGCGATGTGGCGGGAGTTATATACCGTTCGGACCGAGCCGTTTAAAACAAGCCTAATAACATTCACGCGCCACTACTGACATCTGCATCGTACCCTTAGACCAGCAAATGAAAGGTAAATCAGTTCATATAAAACTATTTCCGGTAATGTGTCGAGTGAAACTGTTAAAATATACCGGAGGGAGTTATGTGCCTTTAACC
>JAHWFP010225403.1:48705-69547 GCA_023313725.1 Lithobius niger
AAGGTACTCGTGACGCGCGATACGCGGATTTTAAGTTTAAAACATTGCATTGGCACCAAATTATTAAAGTTTACAACAATGGCTTCATGCTACGTACCTCTTAGTCCAATCGACAACAAAATAAAGTCTCCGGAGGTTTAATTTCATGAATTTTAAACAGAAGAAGAACCAAGGTACTTGTGTATTGTCCTGTACAATACGCTACGGCATTTTCAATTCTCATAAAAAAAACTTGTTTTAAACGATCCTTTGACGTAGCAGTAAATCGTCCGAAGACTTCAAGAATAATCACCATTACCGTAAAATAATGTTCGTTTATTGCGACAACGCCTGTAAATCTAATAATGAAAGGATTACCACGTTTTTGTGCGTCCCGCTAACACTGATCAATGCTATTATTGGGGTAGTTCGCTCTTCGTGCTTTCAGTTCAGCGCACCACTTGGACGACGCGTCTCGCATGCTATGTGAAACCGAGCGCTAAATCCTTTACATACAGGAACCTATGAACTAATACAACTGTCCAAAATCTTCCCACACGCAAAATAGTACTGCTACAGACTTAACGAATACAGAGGAACAGAAAAGCGGTCTGGTCCTTGCATTAAGTCTGTATAGCATTGCTGTTTTGCGTGTTGGAAGATTTTGCACAGTTGTATTAGGGTATGGTAGGTTGAGGTAGAGTAAGTTGGCCGTTCGATTCTTTGAAGACCATGTAGGCCAGGGTAAGATGAGAGGCTATCATGCTACTTCAGTGGCTATGGGAACTATTCTGGCTAATTCTGGACAATCTTTCGGCCCCTACGATGATCGGAGGTTTCCCGGTTCAAATCCCCGGGTTGACTCCTCCCTTTACCTGAGATTTCTTCTCTCAAAAAAAAATCTGGTAATGTTCAAAATTAAGCCGGTTCAGCCACACATGCATTAAATTGCTTCGGCTGACGTAAGGCTCAAAGAAATTAATTTAAAAAATATATACTTTAAACACCCAAAATGCAACAAGCCCAAAGAAACTTCGCACCCTAACCCGCTACCATCTGCTTCGTTTACCCGGTGAATAAATATCAAGAAATGAAATTCTATTATTGTATTTCTTTTTTTTAACAAGTTGCTGTTGGGTGTACAGCTGATTCATGAAGCTTTTGAGTGCTAAGTAAGCATCCTGAAATTGTTTAAATCCAAAATTTAAAAAAATTAATTTTTTGTTCAGTTTAAACAAAAAATGCAAAGTAGGACCATTTATGAGAACCAAACTCTATTTCTGTTTACGATAAAGTGGGTATCATGCTTTGAAATAGAAAAAAAAAAAGATTTCATTCAGTGCAGCCAGGATGCACTTGGCTATTTACTTACGTGCTTCATGGCTACACCGAAATCCTTTTTCTAAGTCCTTTTTTTTCAGAAATTTCAGAATCAGCAGAATTGTATTTGCGATCCAGAAAAGTGGTTCGTATTTGAACTTTTTGTTAGCTTAGAAGAAAGTTTGGACTTAAAAACTCAGTAGGTTGTACTTTATTGTGGACTTGGCTGTATGTGTTTGGAAGGGATAATATTCTTACTTACCACGTCATTTTTTTGTACGAATTTCAGGTAAAAAGAATTCGAATAACGGAAATAGTAAAAAAGGAGGAAATAATCAAAACGAAGGACGTGGTAAAAAAGGAGGATATGGTCAAAATTCCAACGGCGGCGCTAAAGGTAAAGATCTTCCAATTCCCAACGTCTTTTATGGCAGAGGCACATAAATGTTATGTGAACCGTAAGAAGTGATAAATCTTGGAATCCAAGAAGACCAGTGAGCACAAAGGATGACTAAAATCTACTAACGATTATAAAAAAATCTCTGTTAAAAATATGTGTAAAAGCAAACTACTTCCTTTCGTATTTGAACTTTTTGTTAGCTTAGAAAAAAGTTTGGACTTAAAAACTCAATCGGTTGTACTTTTTTTGTGGACTACCCTGCATGTGTTTAGAAGGGATAACATTTTTATTTACAACGTCATTTTTTGCACGAATTTCAGGAGGAAAGAACCAAAAAACAGAAGAAAGTGACCCAGAACCCGATGGAGATGAAGATTTCCGTGACGACGTTTATTTTGGCTGGGGCGCATAAATGTTATGTGAACCGTAAGACGTGATGAATCTTGGAATTCAAGAAGACCAGTGAGCACAAAGGATGACTAAAATCTACTAACGATTATAAAAAGTCTCTGTTAAAAATTTGTGTAAAAGCAAATTGCATCTTTTGCGTTTAATAAAATTGATGTAGGGCGAATGGTTTATCTGCTGAATTTAGTTCAACATGCTCTTGATTTGGCTCTCTGATACTTTGGGGGGGGGGGTGAGGGGGGGGTGAGGCGGCGTTTGACATGATTGGGCACGGTGATCGAAAAGAAGAAGTGGTAATTATTATCAATAATTATTATACTCCGGTTTATTCATACTGGATTAAAGGATAGACATTTTATTTTATTTTTGAATTTAATCTATTTTTGGATATACTTGCATGCAATTATAATTTAGGACAGGTGTAAGTGGAACATAGCTTTCCCTTCCTGGTTTCCTTTTGCCACGTTGATGACAACAAACTATTTCTTATCTTATCTTATCTTATCTTACATGGAGTTTATCGGATCGAGCCTCCGGACACATTTGTGGGTTATATTACATACCGCAGAAAAAGTAGAGGAATAATAATGGGTTTTAGGACTTAAGTTTATTTACCAGTTCCTTCAGAATAAACGCAGTTTACTTCCTTTGGTCCAATAAACAGTATCATGGTTTTCCACACGCGTAGATTATCAATCCTTACGAGTTAGTCCTAACATCAAAGTACGTCGACCCGAATAAACCTCCGTTCCAAAACATAAGTCACAGTTCCCTAAAATAAGTCAGTTCCCTAAAATAGGTCACAGTTCCCTAACATAAGACACAGTTCCCTAAAATATATAAAGTATCCCATCGTCAACTAAACTGTTTATGAGAAGAAAATCCGTGAAGGGTTACCGCTCCTTGAATTAAAAAAACTATACACATAATCTAAACAGGCCTAAACTGATCGAAACTAACTTATCGTGCTCAGTTGTTTCTGTTTTACAATCAAATGTAATACAACGGGCACTTTAGTGGAAATATAATTATTGAGCGACCATTAATTATACCAAAGTGACGATTTTCTTCAGGCTGTTCAAAAAACGATTTACAATTATAGTTTCACAATCAACACTTACACTAAAGCAAACCCATAAAACCAAAAGGGGTGATATCATACAAAAACCCCATAATGGTAAAGGAACAGCATCAAGTTTTCGCCATAGAAAGTAGTGATACCAGAGCCACAATGTCTGCCACCAAGTTTTCCGTCCCAACCCTGATTACTGAATCTTAACTGACACCTCGGTGATTGTCAGTTAACCTTGAGTGATGAGGGTTCAGACCACAAACTTGGTGGCTGCTGTTTTGGCTCTGATATCACTACTTTCTAGGGCGAAAACTTAATGGGTCCCTTTACCCTTATGGGATTTTTGTATGATAATTTCTACAGCAAATCTCGCGCATGATGGCAGTACTATCCAGATATACTGGTAAAGATCAGAGTTGAATTGGTTATCTTACTTCGGTGTTCAGTTGCAGTGTCTGCTTCAATGTTCAGAATTAGTGTATAAGACGGAATTGGAATTGCTGTGTAAGATAGAAATGGGAACACAGAAAATAAACTAATGCATTACAGTCTTTCGTTAAGTAACTGACCTACAGAATTCATTTGTATTCCTAGTAAATAAATACATATTCTCCAATTTAAGACACGTTAATAAGTACCATAAAGGTGACCATTCTGACCAAAAGTCGTTGTGTATTGTGTAAAGACTGAATGCTAATGTTGCAGTGAGTGGGTTTGGGGTTAGTGGTAGCGTCACTGTTCACGTACCAACAAAAATAAAAGCATATTTAGTTTCCTTTAAAACAAGGCCGCTAAAAGGTATTTAAGTGGTTCTGAGGAGCGGACGCATGGGTTTTTTTTCAAGTCCATGAAACGTTTTTTATGACATTGTCTAAACAAATTTCCGGTCGCGCATCACCGCCTTCATCAAACACTTCTTGGAGCCGACGACCACATCATCTAGTTGCTCCTTTCACATGATCGCCTCGAAAAGAATCTAAGGGCCGTTCAGTGGCATGTCCAAACTAAAAACTTGTATCCTAAAGGTGGGCGCAGACGGACCACAAAACACGTGGCAATCGTTGCAAAAAAGACACCGCAATCACATCTGAATCGGCGGCACCTTTCGGCTAACAAACGCGCAATTTGGCCTTTTCACCACGCTTCCCGATGATTCCGGGGCCCTATTCGAGAGCAGACGTCGAAAACAAAGCCGGCTGAGGTAGTTAGCTTAACCAGCCAGCCGATCACTCAACAAGTTGACTGTGTGGCACTGAAGTCGCAACGTGACGCCGCAAGTGCCGAGTAGGGGCGCTTGCAGGCGATTTGGGGGCGTTCTACCAACCGGTTCCGAAGCATGCCACTGCGTGTGAAAGCCCCAGTACATTCCTATGGTTTCTACCTGACCCGCCATCGATGGGCGATTTTTACGCAACAAACGCGCCATAAACACCAAAGATTGCGTCTGCGATTGTGGCGCGTTTTGTGGTCGGTATGCCACCACCCAAAGAACAACTTTCATCTAATGTGCAACTTTTGCACGCTGATCGATCCTGGCATTAAAACATCGATATTTTACTCCACAACAAAATGTAAACTAATGATTTTGTTTTGTTTGGTAAAAAAAAAAAAGCCATCGCCCGCACTGGAAAATCACGAATAAAAAATACAAAAAAAAAGGCAGTGGCTCCTTCCACGTCCACCGTGGCTCTCTTCCTTTCACGTCTCGTGGCTGATTGGTCGCGAGCTTTGTGGGCGGAAATTAAACGCACGACCTGTCTGTAATCTGTTCCCGTCCAAACAACATTCGTCTCAGCTTATAAAATTGAGCAAGAAACTAGACGTGGATGGTTTGTATTCCTGTCCAAAACAACTATAAACACAGACATGACTAGTATTTTCATGTGTTAACTGAATGAGAAAGAGTCTGGAAGTGATGGTCTGCATTCCTGTACAAGCGACAAATATTATCAAGCTAATGATTACTGTCTGTGCATTTCGAGCGGGGGGGGGTGGGAGGGGGTGGGGTAAAATTTGGCGGTCAAGAGTTCAAACACCCCCCTCCCATCCCCCCCCAAAATAACTCGTAGGCTTTTGTCGATCTACTCACGGAAGTTCAGTTTAAAATTTAGACGTCGAAGTAGTAGAAGAGACCAGGCCATGTTTTTAGCGTTTATAATTCGTTTGGACAGGAAAATAGACATTTAACGCCCAGTTACATAGTCAATTTAAATTTAGACGAGAAAATATTAGAGCCACGTTCATGTTTATACTGTTAATAATTTGTTTGGCCAGGAATGTAGACCATTCACGTCCACGTTTTTAGCAAGAATTTATAGATTGTTTCGTAGATTTTTTTCAGTCTTGTTTTTAGTAATTTGTTTTACACTTGTAATTTGTTTGGACAGGCGTATAGATCGTTCACGTCCAGTTTCTTGTTCAATTTTATAAGCTGGAAAGTTTGTTGTTTGGACGGGAAAAGTGTGTAGTCAGGTCGCACGTTAAGCTCCGCCCCCAAAAGCTTGTGACCAATTAACCCCGAGACTTGAAAAGAAGAGAGCCACGGCGGACGTGGAAGGAGCCACTGCGAAAAAAAAATCACTGCCCGTTCGCGCCAATTTTGTTTAGTACTACTTCATTATTTTTAAGCGGCCTTATAAATTACTTGAGTAAGTAAGCCAGAAATTCGATGATAGATAAACTATTCAAGCAATAGTGTTGGTATGGCGGCGTACAAGCTTGATTACAGCAACGGAATGCAAAATAAGACGGAGGAAGGAGTGGCCTTGAATCATTACCGGATGTGAAAATATAGTTGCAAAATTAATTGCTATATGGCGCCACCAGAACTTTGTGGACGATGTTTTCTTTGGAAGGAGAACTTGTTTGCCTATAACACCAGTGATAAGATAACGATACATGTTTAGGTCACGATAAAATCAAATACCGGTTTAGTATGAAAACGAAGTTTCAACAAATAACTAAAACCAATAGGACATTAAGGTTACTTTTAGGAACGTGGACGGGGGGGGGGGGGGCATTCGAGTGTTTAAAGAGTCTTTTCAAATTCTCAACTGAACATTTTTTGAATACAAATAAACCAGATCAAAAGAAATTTTAAAAAGTCTGCATTTCTACTAATGATTCAGTCAGCATATGTGTTGTTTTCTATGATCCAGTAAAATTGTATCTTCGCTGTATTGAACACACGTAACAAGGGGAGACGATCATTGTTTCAGCCATCATTTTAGAGTCAACTTTGCCACTATGGCTATCGGACCGGCAAGATTATTTTACTAGCCCATATTTCACAAAAGGTTAAATTATGTTAATCTAAAGATTTTTACATGCCATAATCAACATGAGCAGTTCATTTTAGAGTATGGAAAACTTCAATTCTATAGGGCAGTGACACGACGCAACACAACGTAGCATTATTGTGTATAACCCTATGGTGGAGTCAGCAACTGGGTTAGCTGCAAGGAGCACTGGAGGGAGAAAGGAAGATCGTCTTATTGAAGCCAATGCTATTAGACGGGATTTCTTAAGCCTACAACGCGCGATTTTTGTTGCTGGAGAAAACAACGTTCGTTTAAGCCTAGATATCCGCCCTCTAAGCACTGTCTTGCCTAGAAGTGCCGCTGTTTTCCGTTACATTTTAATCTAGTGCACCTTGTAGCTATTACCTCCACATGGTGTCTCGTAGCCAGAATGACGTCACATGACGCTGCTCTATAGTGGAAGCTATGTAACAGGCTCTAACCCGAAGTGACACACAACCCCCCTCCACAAAATAGTGACACCCACGTAACGCTATCTTTGATTTAAATTTGTGACTCCAGCTCTGTCGTATGGGCACCACACCACCATCTCAAATCGAAGTCAGCCTAGGATGCATGGGTGTCCTCATTCTGGGGGCGCGAGGGGTTAACGGTAACTTCATATCTAGGTATATGATTGATTCTGTATTGGCATTCATATTGGGGTTGGGTCCCGTGTCATCTCTTCCATTGTCGAAAAGAGGTTTTCATAATAGTTATTTTTCGGGTGTTTGATACGCCCCAGTGTCAGTTTAGGCACAAAAATGTAACTAGTAGGCTATTTGATTCACGATGATTACAGGGGTGGCAAGTTTGATCACAATAAAATAGAAAACTTGCCCTACCTCCTTTTCCCAACTATTTTTCCGAACCAAAAAGGCCCTGAAGGCCAGCGTTACACTGCACTGATTACTCGAGACTGTTATGCTGTTCAGCCTGTAAAGTAAACCTTTTTTTTTTTTTACAGAAGAAAGCGTTTCCACATTACAGCACTTTCACAACATTGGTAGAGATTTATTCGACACTTTCTTGGCGATTTTATTCCATTTGATGGACAAGAAATTTATCCGATCAATGGAACAATTTGACGATTGCGTAAAGACTCCCAAAAATGAGTTATCAAGTTAAACTGAAATTTAAATCTGAAACAAGAACAAAGTAGGAGTAAATCCGTTTCGAAATTCAGTGCCTTTTGCAACAAGTGCAGACAACCAGCTTGGTATGTCAAAGTATCACGAATTAGAAAACAAAAACGAGCTCGTTTGATGTTTAAGGTAAGGTTTAACTAATCCGAAGTCAAAACAGCAAAGGAACACAAATAAACTTTCCTGTAAGGTTTCACATACCGCAGTGTTCCTGTACTGTTTAGTCCACGTGAAACCTTACTGCTGTATTCAACCATTAGACACGTAAATAAAATCAAAACCTTATCCCAACTTTCAAAATTGTTGTAAGAATAATATAGTGTATAATATACGCTACACACTCGCCCAATTTCGGGGCTAAATTTTTTATCATCATTGTAGTCCGGTCGTTTCCTTTCCGTTCATCCTATTGATACATACACCAGTTTTTAAGATTTCATATTCAAGATTTCAGGACTGGTAGCCTATATCATTTTTATTTTCAACGATATTTCCAGAGTTTCAAGGAGTTGCACGAACCCTGAATTAGTTAATGTGTAGGTCTGTACTAAGCACACCGAAAGTATGATTTTTACGATTTTTCAGCGATGTCCTTTAGCCAAGTAGAATGAACCAATCCGACATATCGTGTTCTAAAGTAAAAAACTGTAAAATCATGCGAATACAGCAATAAGGTTTCACGTGGACTAAACAGTACAGGAACACTGCGGTATGTGAAACCTTACAGGACAGTTTATTTGTGTTCCTTTGCTGTTTTGACTTCGGATCAGTTAAACCTTACCTTAAACATCAAACGAGCTCGTTTTTGTTTTCTAATTTAGTAATGGTTGTCGACCTATTTTGCAAGCCGTAATTGGCAAACGTTACCAAAATTAATTTCAAACTCGCTCACTTTAACAAAAAAATCAACCTTAGTAAACGTTCTAATTTCAATTTTTAATATAAAGTTTTCGTGACTGTTGGTAAAACAAAAATGTACCTACAGTTGAAGAAATTCTGTCGGCTGAATAATTTTTTTGTTTTGTTTAATTTGGCAATCTTGTAGATCCTTATATAATCAGAAGCAAAATAAAACTGGTATATTATGATCGATCCAGCTCAATTTTAAACCTAATTATAATTTTTTTTTGTAAATAAGAAGCGAATGTTCAATGCAAACGTCATCAAGGGAGCAGAAGGTATAATTAAATATTGTTTGGCTATTGAACTGTTGCAACTGTACCTGATTACAACCAAAAAATGAAAATTCTTCTTCCGATTTGCTTAAAAGGACAGAAGTCTTCGCTTGTTGGGTTTTCCTACGGATCACGTCGATTCAAAGGCCACTTCAAACTGTTCGTGCCATCCGATGACTTAGCCTTAAATACTGAAGCAGGAAAGCCCAAAGGGAAACCCAAAGCACACAGTACAGGGAAGCCCAAAGGGAAACACAAAGCACACAGAACAGGGAAGCCCAAAGGGAAACCCAAAGTGCACAGAACAGGGAAGCCCAAAGGGAAACACAAAGCACACAGTACAGGGAAGCCCAAAGGGAAACCCAAATCACACAGTACAGGGAAGCCCAAAGGAAAACCCAAGCACACAGAACAGGGAAGCCCAAAGGGAAACCCAAAGCGCACAGAACAGGGAAGCCCAAAGGGAAACACAAAGCACAAAGTACAGGGAAGCCCAAAGGCAAACCCAAATCACACAGTACAGGGAAGCCCAAAGGAAAACCCAAGCACACAGAACAGGGAAGCCCAAAGGGACACCCAAAGCGCACAGAACAGGGAAGCCCAAAAGGAAACCCAAAGCACACAGTACAGGGAAGCCTATAGCCCATTACTAGACTGTTAGCTGAGATCAGAAAATATGGTGCCGTATTTGTGTGAACATTAAGTCTGTTGTGTCTCTGAACACTGTTATGGACGAACTGGAGCCTAGTAAGAGAGGGACAAACCTTAGATACAAACCAGAAACCTGCTATCATTGTGTAGGTCAACAGAACTTCCAGAATAAGCCAGAATCGTTCCCATAGCTGCTGAAGGAGTATATAGCCTCTCACGCTACACTGAGGTGTAAGTCAGAGAGTGAATTACTGTTATGAATTCCTACAACTTCACTAACCCATCACCGGTCGTGAAAAGGGGATATCGAAATCGAAGCGTCGAGGTATCGCTACATTGTCAAAGTCCATTCTCGAATGACAACCCAACTGTCCGTACAAATAAATAATCAATCTTTACACAATAATAAATACACAAATTTGGCTCACCATATGGCTAATGCCACATCACGTAAACGTCACAACCGGAGGGGTTTGATTTGTGGAGGATACAATCCTCCCCCACGTGTAAACCCATTGGGAATATATTTTGGCACTTAAAAGTAGCTAAGTTAAAATGCGATGCAAATTTTTAATAAAAGGAAATAAAATAAAAGAGACACAAACGACATGAAAACGAACACAAAATAGAAACCAGGAAAGCATGTTTTTGTTTTACTTTAATTTTATAATTTTAAAATTTTCGTACAAAAAAGAAAGCAAAGAAAAAAAATAAAAGGTGTAGCCAAGTCTCGAAAATTTGTTGAGACGATCGATTATTTATCTAGACGCATGCTACTGTGTCGCGCCAAGTTGGGGCAAACAAACATAACATCACTTAAATTGTCTAGGTTGTAAACCCAGTGGCGTAGCTGGTTGTAACCCCCCCCCCCAAAAAAAAAAAAATTAAAAAAAATTTCATCACCAAACTAACACGACAACACAGCAAGCGTTAGCTAATTCTGAAAATAAGGTAGTTTTCCAGTCGCACAGTCCAGGACTGGGCCAACGTCAGCGAATCTTGGGGGCGGGGGAAGAGGTGGGGGGGGGATGCAAGCGTAATTCCACCACCACCACCAACAGAAAAAATGTGGGCCATGTTTTAGGTATTTACACCTTTATTTTGCAGTTTACAACCTTGATTCGTTTTTGGAGTAGTATTTGTAGCGCTAATGATGCATTTTTTTTTGTATTTCATTAAGAGAATTGGTGCTCCTGTTAAGTCATTTTTGTGCCTCCCCCTCCCCCGCCCCAGTACCTCTTTAGCTTGCAAATTTCTTTAATTCTGTTGGCCTGCCAGCCTAGAGAGACTGTGACGATATGTATACGACGGCGGAAACTTTCAGTTTTAATCGAATAAAAAAAAATTAATTAAAAAATCAGCAGGACGTGATAGCGCCCAACAATGCTCTGCGCCCTCCCGTCGCTGCGGGGGCTGCGGGAACTCGCGCCACGCCACTGTGTAAACCATTGTAACGCAGCCATTGTAACCATTGTGAGCGAATGGTGTAAGGATCTAATAGGCTCAATAAACATAAACATAAACATAAACCATTGTAACGTGACGCCATAGCGTCAGTGTTTAATATCTTGAAGCATAGTTGGGCCATAACCATTGTTAGTATTGTCGGCGTCGTCTCTCATTGGACAAACCAAAGTTCGGACAATGACAACGTGTATGCTGACGTGCGTGCCTAGACACACACTAGTGTATCACGAGAAATCTAGACAACGTCGCCAAAGAAACTGTATTCACGTCCAATTCACAAAAAATAAACAAACTATAAAAACAAACCAAAATAAACCAGGCCAAAAACTGGTAAAGAAGCCTCCAAGTCGAGAGTGGTTTGGCCAAGGAATGATTATTAACACACCAAAATTAATTAAATAAAACAAATTATAACAAAATTAAAACCTAACCAAAAACCTTTAAAGAGGTGACTAAGTTGAGAATAGTTCGCCCTCTAGGCAAAAGGTAGTAGCAAAGTGTTGAAAACCAATTTCTTGTTGACGTGGCACTTTATTACACCTGCACGGTAGTGGAGTTCAGTAATACACAATATTTAAAAAAGGACTGATATATCAAAAACCAAAACTGGTAAAAGGATCCGCCAAGTTCCGAATGGTTCGGCCCTTCAAAGAGTAATATCAACACCACCAAAACATTCGCCAACTTAATCGCACCGAATAATACTTTGGACGTTAAATGAAAACGAAAGTAGCAATGTTCTAGTTTTATTTAGCCTTCGAACTATCAGTCGGTGCGGTTAACTTGGCGAATGTTTTGGTGGTATTGATATCACTCCTTTGAAGGGCCGAACCATTCGGAACTTGGCGGCCCCTTTTACCAGTTTTGTTTTTGATATGATTCACATTCACAGATTAAAAAAAAAAAACTACAGAAAATAAAAACAATAAAACACGTAGTTTCATTATGGCGGGACGATTGGTATAAAATTAAAGAAAAAATGATGAATGGCTTACTTAGTTCGATGCGAGCCACCTACTTTATTGACACGAAATTATTATTGGCTCGAAAATATTAGTATCAAAAGCGATCCGCTTCATATCTCATTTCACACACTGTGCGTAGAAGGTGCTTTTGTAATCAATTCGTTCATAATAGACGTCAACAGAACGACTAGAATGAGCCAGAATCAACTCCATCACTTTCTGAAGGTTCATGTAGACTCTGACGTTACCCGTACCAGTAGGTCAGAGAATGAATTTTCTAGGGCCGCCTTTATAGTCTCTCTTTCCAATCAGCTTACTCAGTTAATTCGAAGCTTCGCCAAAGTTAACCACTTTCATGCCGGAAATTTATTTTCAGGAAATTTTTGTTAAAGATATACTTGTTCAGTGGTGGGATTCGAACTGGCATTCGCTCGTTTCGGTGATGGGAATGCTGATCACCTGGGCTGTTGTTGGTCGTTTTGTTCGGGTTCCACAGGAATCCTCACAAACTTGCAGTGAGCATTGGAACTGCTTTAAAAGTTTTATTTTGTTTTGTATTGTATTAATATAATATATCAGCTTTATTACCAAAAATAAATGGTAAAAGGAAACTGGAAGGAATCAAACATTACCCTATAACACTAGCCACTAGTAACTTTAAACAAGATTTACAATTTCTAGATCCATTGGGTTGCGTCATTTAGTGATTAAAATTAAAAGTACAGATAAAAAATCAAATAATGTCAAAAACACTTTAAAAACGTGGAAAGATCAACTTTTCTGAGACCCAGTTTGAACTGATGAAGACTATGCGACATCACCAACTCGGACGCCAAGGAATTCCATGGCTGTACTACACGGTTCGAGAAGAAGAATTTCGTACAGTCGCTTTTCATTTTAGCGACGGTAAGTTTAAATGGGTGTCCTCTGGTATATGCATTACCCCGGACACAGAAAAGCTTTTTGGGTCTGCATTGACTATTCCGTGTAGAATGGAGAAAGTTAGGCATAGATCTGCTTCTAATCGTCTCATTTCCAAAGAGGCTAACCCCAAACGTTTTAACCGCTGTTTGTATGGAACATGATAGAAACCGGGAAGAAATTTAGTAAACGTTCTTTGGGCCGATTCTACTGCTTTAATATCCTTCACTAAGTGTGGAGACCAGACCTGACTGGCATATTCCACAATAGGTCGAACATAAACATTAAATGCATGTATGTTATTAGATTTTTTACAATCTAAAGGTCAGCTTAGGTGGTGCAAATGCTGATATACCAAACTTCCATGAAGCTAAAATATACTGTCACATCAAGTGCTGGCCGTAACTGTCACGGGATCAGAATGTTTGTTGAAGAGGTTCAAAGGTTGCAGATGATTGTCGTGAAAACAGGTAAGATAAAAGAGTAATGCTTTTGTGGAGCAATGATTTTTCGGAGTTTTTTTCGAAAGCGAGTCTAAGCTGTGGCAACTTGTTTATTTATAAAGCCACTATCTTGGCAATTTTTAAGGTGGTGCATCTCGTTAGAAATGAGCCGTATGTCTTTTCGCATCAGCAGACTACTTTTAAAGCAAGACACCAAACACGAAAAAAAATAGGGTCCACTGGGCACTGTGACTCTTGTGAGGGGTCACGGGCACCCAAGCAACGTGAACATGCACAGCTCGTTGCTCAGTGTGGCTGGCTACATGTTAAGTGAACAAAGGATCGAATCACTTCGCCGACTAAGGTACATACTTGAAAACAAACAGCTTAAAAGTCTTGTGATGATATGAAAAAGGCCCAGGAGTATTCGGTTAAAACTTCTATCTATATAATACGCTTAGGTTGGGCAAACAAATTCATCATTATCATTATGCACTACAATGAAAGAGGGTATATAATGAAAAAGGGCGAGCGATATGTCAAACAAACAGATGTGGCCTGTAACAATCGACATATTGCTTCAATAATGCTAGCTCATAGATCCGACTTAAGAGTTTCAAAGATGGTGGAGTAACAATCCCTATTGGGCTTGGCATCAGAACGGAGAAACGTCCTCCATTCCACAACACAAACCAGCAGGGGTTCAAAGGGAGGGGGATCAGAGATGGGGATATTCAGACCACACAATAGGGGAATCTAAGGCCCACTACAGTGTTATGCTCAGGTATGCGAGAACCGGCTAGACCAGCGTATGTTACGCCGGGGGTACAGCTAGTAATTAGAAAATGCTTTAACTATACATTGTAGGCACTCAAATGTACTGATAATGTATAAATTAAAACAATCATATGATTGTAAATCTCTGATGTACCCAAAACAAACCTTTGTAACAATACCGACTCCATTTTAGCCGTTTAAAGTTACGATATATATGACACACAGGTGGGAATCCAGAATTTTGTTAAGGGTAGCTGTACAAAAATTTCACTTGAATATGTGTATCTGCCCTGACGTAAAAATGAACGTACCACCTCCTACCCCCACTCTTTTTAATAATAAACAAGTGGCTACAGCGACTACCTAGTCACAACCTAGCCTCCTGAACGCTTCCGTCACTACCATAAATGTTGAGGCACAGACCTCTATCACGCACTGCAACATCAATCTCTATTATATAATGTAAAAGTATAACCATTACAATTGCCGGTTAAAAATGTGTTAGCTTTTGGGCTTAGTTTTACATTTTAGGCGCAACTGTCAACCTTTAGGCCGAATTTTTACCTGCCGTAGTAGCTAACGAAAAATTTGGTTCGAGTGTGCGCCTTCATGACTGCTACATGGTGTAGAGACTATTTTAAATGAAGGTAATGTTTGTGTGTTAACGAAATCCTTTTAGGGAGGCAACGATGGTTTAAGTTGCTGTCTTTTTTAACTAATTTTTGATCGCAAAGACAAACGGTGAAAACAGTTTGTCTCTGTCTGGTACTGTTCCTGAATTGAAAAACGTGACAGTCGGACAAAGTCGTTGATGTCTTCTCAGCCGTTTCGGGTGCACAGAAGACTAAAAATTGAGCATAATCTACACTGCAGTTTGTCCTTTCCTTTCCCTAACTAAATTGCGTAAATTGCTGTATGTAATATAAAGGTAAACTGAATATAAGCCACCAACATTGCAGTTCTAATCTACAGGTTTTTCATTTACCCTTTTCATATTAATTAGTGCAATTTCCTCTTTGCGTGTGTAGGGGCGGATCTAGAGTGGTGCGAGTGGTGGTGCCTTACTTCCCTTCCTGATTATTATTTTTTTTTGTCTCTTAGACATTGATTTGTATTCCCTCTCCATTGGCAATCACCAAGCATTTTAGGTCGAAAGGCGTCTAATTGGTCACGGTTGTGACCGTAATAACGGTTTCAGTGGGCTAATTTTATGCCAGTGGCCGAGTGACTCTATAGAGCAGCGTCACGTGACGTCATATTGGCTGCAAGAGAGATAGCTGCAAGGGGCACTAGATTAAAATAGAGGGTTAAACAACGGCACTTCTAGTCAAGGCAGTGCTTTGAGAGCAGATTTCATAGGCTTAAAAACCCGTTGTTTTCACCAATCCCTTATGCTGCTAGGTTGCAATTAGAAAATAAAGATTCCACTTGCTTAAAAATGTCAGCAGCTGCCAACAAATCGACAAAAATGGTGCATTATAGGCCTGAGAAATCCACTCTTAACAGCATTGTCTTCAGTAAGACGCCCTTCTTTCCCCCCTCCAGTGACCCTTGCAGCTATCCCAGTTACTGGCTCAAGCATAGAGTTATATACAATAATACAACGTTGTGTCACTGCCCTATTGGTAAGGGCGGTATGGCTGTGGTTCTGGAGATGAGCTGGCCACCGGTTTGCATCCATGCAGTGTGACTCTAATGAAGTGTAAGTGCGCAAAGGTTGATGAACCACGTAACTTCGAACCCACGTAACTGAACCACGGTACTGAACCACGTAGCTTCGAAATAACCTGGTGTAGTAGGTCACTTTTATGACGCACTTACGCTCCATTTGAGAAACGTCATCAGGATTCGTAGCGATGGGTCCTAGTCCATCACCAGTATCACTGCCATACTGTCCATACCGATATAGCCACTCGATCACTAGCATAAAGTTATCTCACAGAACAGTGTCATAACCGTGTCTAGGACTGCATTATACCTAAAATTCTTGGTCAAGGCATTAAAGACGGAATGCATATCAATATACACTCAAAAAATTCAACGAAATACCTGTAGTAAATTATGTAGAAGTAGCCAACTAGAAATCTTTAAGAACCAACCAAAAAAAAATCAGGAAGGGGTAAAGGCCTCATCATTCGCACCACTCTAGATCCGCCCCTACACAAACATAGAGAAAATTTCACTAATGAATAGGAAAATTTTACTTATAAAAAAGAACACTTGGAAATTACTAACTGTGCAGTTTTCAAGCTTTTCAGTTAACGTGAGGAGAATAAATTTCTTTTAACATCCGGAGAATGAATTTACGGAAGCAAAACTTCTCAAAACATGTAAATAGCATAAAATATTGTCCTGGACGCATCTTACTTCTTTTATGCATTTAGGAGTGTGTAGTGTCTAAGAATTCAGATAAACGAATTGCGTTAACTGAAATTTTTTTTATGAATATTGATACGACGGTAAAATATAACAAGAGTTTTGTAACTGACAGAGTAAGCAAAGTGGACATTGTCGACATTTTGGCACTTTAGCTTGGTTGTCTGTCCAATTGTTCTGAAGTTACAGTCAAACACATTAACCGATTCGAACAAAACTTGGTGGGAACATTCTTTGAAAGAAGATTGAAGTGTTTCATTTAACGTTTTCCCTATTAATTAGTGGAATTTCGTCTGTGATCGTGTAGGGGCGGATCTAGAGTGGTGCGAGTGGTGCGGTACTCTTCTAACATTCTTAACATTTTTACTTGATTTTAAACTTGTTACTAAAAATCTAAAATGGTATCGAAAAAGTGGTTTTGGCCTTATATTTTATAATTCGATCATCACATAAAACGCAGACTGGTTAGACTATCCGAAATAACTTGCTCATAAATCGATATTAAACGATTGTAAAAAATTCAGGAAGGTAGCCACAAATGGCATCCAAAAATCGGTTTACGATAATTTTGGTAAGATAAAAATCCAACATGACGACCAAAATATGGCGTCCAAAAGCAGTTTACGGTTTGCTCATCGTGGCTGAGCGGTAAGAGAGCTCAGCCAGGTTGCAGGAGGTTTTCGAATCTGGTCGAACCCCTGGAAAGGGGATCTTGGCAAAGTCCCCACCAGAACTGCTGGCCAGGGTAGCGTGAGAAGATATCATGCTCCCTCAGCAGCTATGGGAACTATTCTGGCCAATTCTGGACAATCTTTCGGCTCCAACGATGATCAGAGGTTTCCCGGATCGAACCCCAGGTTGATGCCTCCCTTTACCAGATATTTCTTCTTCTCTAAAAGTCTGTTAACGTTCAAAATTGAGCCAGTTCAGCCACACGATCATTTAATTGCTTCGGCTGACTTAAGGCTCAAAAGAAATTAATTTAAAAAAATTCTAAATCGTTTAGAATGAAGACAAACTGGTTACGAATATTCTGAATAACGAATCACCAAGAAAGTCCTTAATCAATTTTTGTAACAGTTCAAATGGCAATCCAAAATTGCGTCCAAAAAATTGTATAAGTCAGTTTGAGCAAAGCGTATGAAGCGATTCGAACGAAATTGGACAATAATATTCTTTGAAATACGACGTATGTACTTAATTTTACACAAATTAATTAAGATTTAGAATGGTGACCCAAAATTGTGTCTAAACACTGTTTGTGGCAGTAACGGCAAAAGGAATAACTTTTCTTCTGGAGGATTTGGAGCGAGGTCCACTGTTTTCAGATCTTCTGGTTCTGATTATCCAAGCAATTGAGACGTTGGATTGCTGCCACGTCGCAATATCCTGACTCCAGCAAGATGGCTGTCGGATAAATCGATAAAGCGTTTGAAGTGTTATCTTGTTATCAGTGTTTGTTCAAGCTGCTCCTTCTTGGGCGTTGTTAATATCACGCACTTGACAGTTTGTTGATTTGCAAGTGAAAGTCAAGGAAAGATTGGTGAAGACGGCAAAAACGAATTAAATTCGAAATTACCAGAATCTGTAAAGTACCTTTAATTGACCGAGTAAGCGAAGACAATGATATTTGGTAGATATATTTTTGAAAAAAAAGGGTTGAATGGCGCATGTACATGATTTTGCGACAAAAACAACTAAGGGGGAGGGGTGTATTATGGGCAGAATTAGAGGCAGAGCAGTTGGCAGAAAAAACAGGCACAGCACTGGGCAGAAATCATTACGAAAACTGTTCAGAGTTAGATTTCTTCTTGGAGGGAAGAGGGGGGTGTGTGCAAGCGTGGTATAATGTTCACATTATAGCCAATGTGCGCAAAAATTAGATTGAACAACTTTAATTCGATGAACGCGATTGTTAGCCAGTGTGCACAAAATTTGCATTGAAGAAACTTAATTTGGTGAAACATGGACATACACATGAGCAACTAAACCGTACCAGTGTTGCAAACGGCGCATCCAAGACCAGCCGTGCGTAGCACGGGCTTCCTCTAGTTGATTATATGGAAGCACGTGACGTGAGTAGAAACCGACAGAGGAATGAAACCTAACTGAATTAGCATAACGCACAAAAGCGTAAAAGCGTACATAACAGAATGCAAAGAAAAACTTTCTCAAAATAGGTGAAGCAAGAAAACCCATGTAAAGTATGGTTCATGGTGTTCAGCTCTGACGTCGCTTATCCTTTCCATCGCATCAGCAAAAACTTGGGCTGATAGATATGAGATAGAGACAAGAAATTTCATTATTGTTGACAGTATTGTTGTCTAGGGACGAATCGAGAGGATCCTGGCGGTGATCCTGGAGATTCCCCCGTATGTGCAGGATAATCGGTTATTGTTCCGCAAAGTGCTAGGGTTCTGTAGAGCAACGGATCGTTTTGATTTTTAGACCGAATTTAGTTTTGCTCTTTGCTCCCCTTTGTTCAATACACAGTGTTTATCGTCACTCGCAGCTACATACATGTTTGGTGTTGAGGTAATGACAATATTCGTGTATGCTGTTGTATGATGGTGAAGAGATTTACAATGTTTGCATAAGGTTTAGGTTTAAGCTAGATTAGGGTAGCTTTATCATGAGTGTATGACTTTCAAGTCACATAGTACTCAGTAAAATGAAGTGAAATCAAATCAAATCGAGAGGACCACTGGCCAGTATTTTAACGTCGTCATTGCTGGTGAATTTTCAGTAAATGTGGCGAATTGGAGAGAAATTAAAGAGTAGGCACAAGTTATCGTTTGATTATGAAATGAAGCCTTACGAAAAACCAATACTATCACTCTGATCAATAGTTTGTTCATTTCACTGATCTGATTTTATGTGTGTGTGGAATTGTCCATCAGCAGAATAAGAGTTGAAAAAAGCAATTTCTTTGAGCGAAGCGAGAGTTCGCTGAACGAGCGAGGTTAGCGAGTATAGTTGTTCATATGATTATATGGGTCTGCTGTAGGAGTGTTGCTCCTAACATTTAGGTATTTTTTCTTGAGTCTGGTGTTTTTGATTAAGAGCCAACAGTGATACACAACAGATTTAGAATCACTAAATATTTTGTTTTAAAGACCAATTTTATTTGGGGCTCCCAGAAACGTTCATTTTTAGGCAATTTATACTTGGTCAGTATTTAAAGATAGAGGTTTGAGGGGTAGATGCTAGGTTTGAAGAAGTTAAGGTTGAAACAAGGGTTTCTAGATACAAGGAAAAAAACTATAAAGGTTTGTAATTGTAAGGTTTGTAAAACTATAATTGTTGCCTCTGTTCAATTTTCCACCCAGAGGTAGAAATTATAAATTTTAAAACCTGTTAGGTCTTTCTCCAAAATAGTTACGCAGGAGGGAAGCCAAAAGGTAGTTTGTACTAGAATAAGCGTTTTATCCGACAGCTTCTTTTATTCGTCTATAAAGTCCATTTATATCGGTTTCGCGGCTCACAGCTCAGCAACTGTTATCAATTGCGATACCAATAATCTGATAACGATTGGGTCAGGTGAGGGGCGGATATTGCTAGTCAGAGCCAGAAACAGTGGAGGCAATACGTGGTCTTCCTTTTCTTCAGGTAAGCACTCTTTACAAAGAAGGGCTTTAAGCCTACGAAACAAAACAAAAGTAAATGTGAAATCGCAATTTTTACCCCAGTTTGGTAATGTTCTCTACATATTTGCTAGGCAGGGCATGTAAGGAAATGTTTCCGCATTACAAACTGTTACCAGAAATTCAGTTGCAATTTCGTAAAAGTAAAAGGAAGGGTGCACTACAGACCAAAAATATTCACATTGTGCTAGTGGCAGAATGATCCTAGCTGTGCACTAATTTTCTTTATCGAAAGACTCTTTGGTCCTGGGTGCAATCCTGTCCATATTTCAGTCCGTGAATTCGGGAAAAGAAGGGACCTGGAATGCCATCGTGCTCATGTCGAATGAGGCATACAAAACATACAAAACACGAACAACATAATTTCCTACTGAACTACTCGTCCAATCCGAAATTACCTTAGCAGTTGAAAGAGATGTTAATCAGAATATTTTCTTCCTTCCTATTAAGTAGCAAAAAGTCCTGCTTTGCTGAAATCGAGACACAAGCTAGTGTGTTGCGCCAAGTTAGGCGTATAGGTTCACATTATGACTACCAACGCACGGAAATCTTGTTTACAACTCGACGTACTAAAATGGGCGCCATGTTGACGCTTAAATAACCTTTGCAAAATTCTATGTTTGCTATCATGATCTGTTAACTATAGTGTATAGTCCTTTCGTGTGTTAATAAACACATTGAAAAAAATGGCGAGCAAAGAAGACATTTTGAAGCGGCTTCAAAATGTCTTCTTTGCTCACCATTTTTTTCAATGTGCCTATTATTACACGAAAGGACAATACACTATAGTTAACAGACCA
>JAHWFP010225406.1:0-29288 GCA_023313725.1 Lithobius niger
TTATAAATTTGTACAAAATGAGCATTCAAATTTATTTCATTAACCACATTTGTATGGTAGTTCGTATTGGTCGAACTGAAATAATTGTTTGAAATTGTAGGAAATGTTTTTAAGCAGCAATATCAGCCGGCACCTTGACCGTAAGTTTTTGTTTACCCAAATTTGAAATCATTGCAGTCTGCTGAGAAAACAGCAGGTCTAGTCTGTTTAGGATTTTCTGAGACCTCAACAAACGAAAATGTCGATGTTTGGGTCATTAGACTCATCCGATTTAGACCTCGTTTGCAATCCTCCAAATCACAATCTGTATGCACATGAATGGAGAAAATGATTGATTACGTTAACAGGATTTCGCGTAATAGCAAATCTGTAAAAATTTGAAAAAGTGAACCGAAGACTTAAATAGTATCGAGCATCCCCCAAAATTAAATAACCAGCCCAGTTTTTGCCAAAGTGTTTTTCTACACGTAATTTTAAAGGAGGCAGGGGTTCACCTGGTTTACTAAATTTGTTAAAACTGGCTGTATTGCAACATAAACACAAAAGCGCGGGTACACTATGTTGTTAGCTACTTAACGCAATTTAGTGCCACTTCACAAGAATAAACAAAATTTTTTGAGCAAATGTTACTCATTTCACATTATTTACGAGTTAGACATTTGCAGCATTAACAAAAAAAATGTTGAGCCGAATATACAGTTATGTTCGAACGCGGCTCGTAGGCAATACGCAATAACATAATATTTTAGAGATTTGAAATTCCTTTTACCCAATTCATTGGTTCTGCAAGAGCTTTCTGATGGAGTAGTTTAACACCAGTAGCTCTACTAGTTTTGGTAAAATTAGTAAACCTCCAGTCCAAAAATAGACTACACAATTAGACAGGGTTTACTTGTATCCCAAAAAAATTAAACTATGTTCAGTGAACAAACACTCTAATTCAATACTGACTCGGGTCAGCAAAAATAAAAATTATTCTGTGGCACATTCCTACACAAGAGTGAAATAGGCTTGCATCCAAATTTTTCAAAAGTTAAAAGTGGGTAATGAAACCTACAATAAATAGGTGGATTTGCACCAAATTAAAAACACTTACTTTCTTGATGAAGGTAAATCAAATTATTCTGTAGGCTTTAGTTCCCACTTTACGATAACCTTAACCTTTACGATTAAGCAATTTTTTTTTTATTTACTTGGCTGTAAGTTTCATCTTACTATAGTTCTAAGAATCTTTATTTTCGCACGTTCACATCGGCAGAATGTGAAATTTTGTGTTGCACCGTACACAACGACAAATCCTGGGCAGACAAATTCACCGAATTTGTTACATATGTATAGCCTACCCCTTTGAGTTTATGGCACGCGGGCGTGCCTCAGTATTGTAAGTTTGTTTTATAGCAGTAAGAAGTTTGATTTTTTTGTGCTTATTTTTTTTAATAGGCTATAACTACATGGTAAACCATTTAAAAACAAGAACAAAGTTTATCATAAAGAAGTTTTGTATGCTAGGGCTGTTCCAATACTTTTAAATCCGATACTTCACATAGGCTACAAACAAAGATCTATATTAAACCAAGGCAACTATCGGCTAAAAATGGATTATGCCAATCTGATATCGTGGTATCGTTACCAAAACGATAGTATTATCGGTATAGCAACAGCCATACTGTAGCCCATTTGGCTACCCTTCTCTAAATTAAATTTTGAAATGTACAGCTTCTACTGTGTACAATAATGACAATAAGCTACATCATCAGTAAGAAATGACATCAACAATGAGTCTACTTCTAAATTAAATTGCCAAATAATTTTTTTTTGCAAGCATTGGTCAGTAAAAAAAGCTTAAAACCAAGGCTGAAAAGAATTGTCCAGCTACTGCCGACTAAGCATTTGGACCTCCTAAGCGAGACTGGATTTAAACAATTCTTTCTTACACATTACAGTAGCCCACACATTCAAAAACAAGTCATCATGTTTAGGTTCGTTCCACTTTATATAGGCGTTATTTCTGCACTTCGTACAAATGTCATGTTTGTGAAAGAACTGTCTCATAGGCCTGTTCCGATACTTTTTTAAATCCGACACCGATGCTACTGGAAAGCTAAGTATCGGCAAAACCGATACTTGGCGTAAAAGCAGCAAAACACTGAACCAGGTAATGCTTAATTGCTTAGTCAAATCAAGATTTTCCGCATTTTTAAACAAGTGGTGTTATTTACACTGGTAGACCAAAACCAAAAAAAATTAATTCATTTGAGAATGAAAGGCGCAATTTTTTTGTCTAAGGTGAACAATTGTATGTTGGTGCTACAGAACCACAAAAAATAAGTTTCACAGTATCGGAAGAATAGATTGTGTCGACCAATGCACTCATTTTGCGCAAGTACGGTATAACGAATAAGGTGAAGTTAACTGCACTGGCATTATATCATCACCAGTTACACTGACGGGAAACTTAAGACTTAAAATAATTGGAGCATGGGGCAATGGCATTTGGGTTTCACTTGGAGCACTTATCAAGGGCGGATCCAGAACGAATCCTTGGAGGGGGCCGCAGGATGATTTTTCTACTTTTTCGTTCATTTTTGTTGTAATTTACTACTTACTGCTTACTTTTTAATTAATTTAGTGCTGGTCACAGTTGCTAGACGGAGCCACACGCAATTAGGGTTCGTATTTTTCCGCTTAAGCCAAAAAGTAAGACAGCTGCCCCAAATGCCACACACAGGCGGATTCCCACCACTGCTTGGTTCTCTATGCGGTATTCTCCCGTTTCTACAAACTGCAGGTGCAGTAGATAAAATTGTACAGTATTGGGTTTGTTTAACAAAATAAATAAATTGGGTAATGGGCTTCGGTGTGGTTAATAACGCCTAGAGAGAAAGAAAAAAAAAAGCGCGCAACAAAAAAATATTTAATAACGAAAGTTCCTTCTCAAGTTTCCCACAACAATTGTTTAGGAAATGTTCTTAAGACTCTTACTCCAATCTAAATAAAAAATTGGTAGGCTACAAATTTTTTAACCCTTTTCTGCGCTGCTCCACAAATCACAATCGCATATTTATCAAGCAGTTTACATATTTGAGGTCATGGTGCGTTAATAGTTCAAAAATTGCAGCATAATTTTTAAAGTAATGCGTGATTGTGGAGAAACTAGAAATTTTCGCTGAAAGTTGTTGTAAATGTTGAAAGTTCTCGTAAATGTACGCGAAGTAAAGGATTAAAGTCCTAAACTGCCCTTTTTTTTTTTTACGATTTACAAAATAGAAAATTCCCTGCAGCTGAAAATATTTGTCAGCTTATATTTTCTGTAACTGAACTGAAACCACAACGGTTTCTGTAACTCGCTCAGTTTTCACTACTTGTTTCAGTTTTGGGTAACAAAATGTTAAAACAAGAAACGATCAAATATTTTTGAAAACCGGTACTAAACTTGTCACATCTCACTTAACTTCTAAATATTACAGGCGATATTTTAACTACGGATCTCTGAAGAGTTAAAAAAAAAAATCCTTCAAACACATAACACACCCAAATCACCACTAACCAGAAAAAAAAAATCACCTCAGCTTCTTAAATCAAACATAAAACAATACAAACATCAAACTGAATCTTATCATTCTACAGGTTTGTTCAATCTTAAAATAATTAAAAGTTTAAGAAGTGTCTGTCAAGCTAACCAACATTAAACGCTGGTCATCAATCCTTTTCAGAACTGAGGTACGAGTGTTCATGTAAGCAACAGACATTTATGGTTAAAAGTAATATCATGCTACTTGCATTTCACCTATTTGCTAGGTATATAAATTAAATTCAAAGTAAATAAAATAAAAAAATTCCTACACTTATTCAATTATAATTTGTGCCGGTTTACCAGTGTTCGCAAATTTCCTTACAGGTGTTGACTACAGATGGTCGTTTCATCACAAATCTAAACACGGCTGCAATTGCTTCGTCACTGCAATAGCATCAGAAGCTCAACTCCAAATATTTGTGGTAACACGGGACTCAAAATTTAACAC
Organism: Lithobius niger; assembly: GCA_023313725.1. Lineage (NCBI taxonomy): Eukaryota > Metazoa > Arthropoda > Chilopoda > Lithobiomorpha > Lithobiidae > Lithobius > Lithobius niger. Next base: position 4,023 of record JAHWFP010225406.1, read on the forward strand.
GCCATACCATACAATACCACACCATATTGAATACACCCCAATCCCTTGGACAACTAATTCCGTACAGCCCTACAGTTAACGCCGTATTAACGTGCATACATCAGCCATAAAATAAAGTGTCCCTTCCACAATGAATTGGATTACCTACTAATGTACTGCTACTTTTAAGATAAACATGTAGTAGTTTACGAGATACATAATAATTTATCTTCGTAGTATTGAAAAGCAGTAGAATTGCCAGTTAGGCTAGCCTGTACCAAACCATGGCGATAAATTCTTCAAAAACGAACGAAGGAACAAATTTTGACTTGGGCTACTGCCAACGAATTTAGTACTTGGAACATACTTTTGTTTTTTTTACCAGCTTTCCAATGGTCGTATCTGATTTGAAGCACCAGACATTTTTTTCAAAAACTTCAGGCATGTTACCAAGTGTGCAAAATGTGAAAAATTTAATGTAGTGTGAAAACTGGCAAAAAAAGAAGCAAGCTAGGTGTGAAAAATTTGAAAAACGACACCAGCCAACCAACTCGCACACAGTAATGGAAGACTATATTTTATATTCAGTTAGGCCTAACCAAGGACAGATCCAAGGGAGGGGTGGAGGGGACTGCGGACACCTCCAAGTAAAATAAATTTGAAAAACTGCCAAAATTGTTGAAAACACACCTAGTTAAAAAGACAAAAAATACACGGAAATGCAGAAAAATCACCTTATGGACCCCTCCAAGGCTTCATTCTGGATCCAACCTTGGGTCTAAGCCCTGCTGCAGAACTTGCAGCTACTGTGTGCGACACCAATATCAATGTTTTTGTCATGTGGTTACGTGCAGTCGTGCATGTTTACAGGTTTCCCTCAAATAACTTTTGGTGCTTTAACCTAGTACTGATTTGGCTAATCCACCAACGAAAAGTTCTCGTCAAGAGGATTCAAATGGCGTGTAGAAATATCGGGATGAAAATTTAGGCAGAATATGCCACAACAGCCTTCCACTGTACTCAAGGGTTGTACATTGCTGTGCTACAAGGCGACGAATCTTGATATTAAACAGTGAGAGCTTTAAATACAAGAACTGAAAATGTTCGCAACAGGACGGAAGACGCCAGGGGTAGTTCTGAGTCGGCAATTGCAGTAACTCAAAGTGCAAAAGAACTTGGATTACTACAAATGACCATTTGATGTAACTGCCAATTTACTCACTTGTTTCAGGCTACAAACTCTTTGAAAGACTGACAAGTTCATGCCCATGTGCTTGTTTACTTTGGCTTATCAACAATACCATTAAAACAATCACACATTCCAAACACTGAAAAATTGCCGGTTTTCTGCCTTCAAGTACACAAACAATACTGGAATGCTCAGTTGCGTAGCCTACCTGAAGAAGGTGGAAGATTGCAACCCTTCCCAATGTCGGTCGCCACTCGGCGAGTGGAAATCAACAGTTGGCGACTTGGAATTTAGCCTTACTCGCCAAATCGGCGCCTAACCACAGAGCATGCCACTAAAAAAGGGGTATCTCTGGAAACGTACAAGTTAGAGACGAACGGTTTGCAGCATTATGCTCAGATTTATAAAGGCTATATAACTGGATTTTCTGCATTAATACTGGAGTTTAAGAAAATTGCACAATTTTGTTAATGCATAAATTAAAGAAACCTTTCATCATACAAGTATTTGGTATGTGGCAAGTAAAAATTGTGAAATGGCGAGTGCATTGTTAAGGTCTACTGGCCAAGTGGCTGCAACTGGATTGACATTCGGAAGGGTTGCAAGATTGTGGTATCACCATCATTATTGATGTCCAATGAAAATCGGTACCACTCCAGGCAGTGTTGCGGAGGAATTCACATTTGATAACTCGTTAGCTTATTGTTTTTAAGTGATATCACAGTTAAGCTAAGTAAAAACAAAAATGGTTAAAATTTATCAGTGTACCAGTGGAAACAGGAAAATACCTAACTTTGAAATGTTACAAAAAAAAGCGAAAGCTATGTGAAGCTGGTAACATGCCTGGAACTTTTTTTAAAACCAAAACATTGAACAATTTATTGCAGATAGACCCAACCTAACGGAAAATCTGTTTTCTGGATAAGATTTCTTTGTTCAGTATTTGATCGGTTCGGTATCAGGCTGAAAATTCGATCGGTACAGCCTTCAGGAACTGTAGCCTATCAAACAAATCAGCAAATATAATTCATAATAATAATCTTATAGCAGTTAACAACAAGGACATAGCCACATTTTTCATTTTAGAGCTCAGTAACTGTCCTAGCCTACCAGAAAATAATCAATGTTGAAAACTAAACTTAGATAAGTGAACTCCTGAGAGGTCTAAGTGAGCGGTCCAAGTGACCACTAAACTCTTGCGAGTTCACTATTTAAGCTCAATGGTGCTATGTATGTGCTTAGGCCTACGCCACACCATTCCCGTGAAACATTTAACGCCTTTGTACATAATTGTTACACTCCTACACCAGTCCTTTTTAAGAAAATCATGATACACAAAGAAAACGCCTGAGGACTTACACATATTATACACTACCCCAAAAATGTCGTCAATTTGAACTTTCTATCCGAAACTCTCGATTTAAAGTGTTTAAGTCTCTGTTTTCAACTGCTTTGTACAAGTCTGAACGATTCATAAGCGAAAGAACCATCCTTAATGTCGACCAAATGTTATCTGAAATGGCAGACGATGACTTTCCACCTAACTTGATGCCACCCGACGCCTGCAAATTGAGTGCACCTAAAAAGTGTTCCGCTGCTTCCCTATGCGCATTTAAGTTTATGCAACTAATTCCCAAATTGTAGCGTGAACGAATAAACCCGGGGGAAAGTTCTAATGCCCGGTGATATGCCGCAACGGCTTCTTCGGAACGGTTGCCGTTTGCCAAGGTTGCTCCAAGACGATTCCAGACGAGCGCGTCATCAGGTCGAACTTGAAGAGCTGCTTGGAAGCAATCGGCTGCTTTGTCGTAATCACCACTTAAATTCAGGAGAACACCTAACCCGCACTGGACATCGGGGTCTATTTCAGCTACGGACTGTTGCGCTGCACCTAAAAATAGATCGAGCACTTCTGAATAGAGCTGTGGGCTCATAATAGATGCAACGCCAGATGCAACTGGCAGAGGACCTCCATTATCTTTTACTAAAGTTTGATACTTAGGATGGAAACGCACCCAATTTCGAAGAACGTGGCAAGCTTGTTCTTGGTACGACTCGTTGGTATAACTTACGGCGAGGGCCATGAGGGCTTGCAAGTTTTCGGGCTCCAGCTCAAGACAACGTCGAAGAGCACAGATTGCAGCTGGATCTTGTTCATTCTCAGCTTGGCTCATTCCGAGGTGGAGCCACGCTTGCGTGTGGCTCGGGTCTTTGATAACGGCCGACTCAAAGAGCAGGACAGCACTTGGCACGTCTCCCTCTCGCAAACGTTTCAATCCCTCTTCAAATGGAGATGGGTGGTCTTGCAATGGATTATCTTCTTCAAATTTATACTCTTTTTGAGGGTTGGTCACCGCGTCGAAGTCAGAAAGCCAAGGATGATCACCGGCACTGTCTTCTTTCGCCATGTTTTCCCACTCACGCTGAAGTTGATCCCAGAAGTCGCGGTCGTGCAATTTTTCGTCATCTACCTTCTCGCCAGCAGCAAACTCGTCAGCCCAAAGGCTGGCTGCATCTACAGTTGGTGTGGCAGCCGGCGGACGATGCGCCCCAACTGCTCTCTCAATTGGGTCGCCTCCAGACGCCGACACAAAATCATTGATGGACAATGCCGACGTGCCCTCTTCAATGGTTTTGACAAACTCTTTAAATTCGGATTCGGAGAACTTTTCTGAATCCATGGCTTTTGTTACTTGCCGAGCCGTTTCTGCAAGGTCGGCTTCTGATATCCACTTGGTTTCGTCGAGCAAATCTTTAGCTTCAACAAGGCTGTTGTTGAAACTCAGAGGAGCGTTGGTTTGTTGAAGGTAATCAGCAGCCCATTGATCACCAGGGGAGGGATGCGACGTGAATTCCCGACTCCATATATTATCTCTACTGTTCAAGGACCCTGAAATGAATTCCTGAGACCACAAACTAGCTTGCTGTTCATTGACATCATTGGGGTTGGTGGGTCGCATGGGCCCTTCTTCCGCCAAACGCATTTCTTGTAATAAATTCCCCATATGAAAAGATTGAGGTGCCCCAATGAGCCCGCCTGGTTGTTGATAACCCTCATGATGATCCAAAAATTCATGCACAAATTCCTGGTGTGCATTAGCCTTGAGATCTTGGGGTGGACCACCCGACTTGACGCTTTGCTGGAAAGCTTGGTCTCTTGTTAAATGTCCCGTAAAGCGTGTCAGCGCATTAGGAACAGCACAATCGCCACTAGCCGACGTGTTGGAAAACGCCATGATCGTTTTGTCGACGGCTTTTAATTCGTTATATTAGTTAGGACGTGTTAAAGTACGATATACACATACCCCGGAAATCGGACAGCAGCCGCCGACTCATTCAGGCCAAGGAGTCTGACGAAATTCCCATATGACGACGATAGACGGCGGCAGTTGTAGCGTTAAGATTTCGGGGCCGAGAAATCTCTAAGAATAATTAAAAACTAATTCTTTAAATTTTGAATAATAAATTTAAACGCACACCTTAAGTTAACTCAATTTACTTTAATTTAACTAACTAAAGAATTAAATAAAACGTTTTAACCCGACAATAATAATTTTTGAAAAATTTTTACTGCGACGATTTTTGCTTCTTTGAAAATTCTGCGCTGGTAGCGACGTCTTCGGCGGCCTACAGAACTTTTGATAACTTTTTTTTATGAATAATCGCTAGACGAGTGCTGCAGTCTTGGACGCCGCCATGTTGCATAAAGAGAGCAGTGTTTTGTTTCACTGTCAAAACTAATCTTAAAACTGATAATAATAATAAAAGAAAAAATCAATTCATTTATGAAATTTAAAAACCAAAACGTTTATTACGACCTGTGTCGACTCCTAAACAAGGATAAAATGGGAAATGCAATTCAGTCTTCACCCTTTGCGTGACATGTCTAGCGATTTCACTAAGAAAGCAAGAATGGAATTTTGTATGACGTCATCCACAAATGCTTCTGAAAAGATGAGATAACACGTGAGAATTTCACCGGCGTGATGATGGATTTCTTACCAAAGATACACACTGAATTCAGTGAAAAGCAATATTGGGACAAATTTTTTGTAAAACGCGGGAGTGATGCGTTTGAATGGTATGTGTAAAAGGATGAGGCAGTACTTCAAATTGTTTTTCAATATTGACGAAGCTGCTAGAAAGTGTGCTGAAAAAAAAACACGTGTGTTGTGCTAGAAAGAAGTCCAGCACACGTTGTCGATGTTTGTTATGTTATCTAATGGTTTCCCGTATTTCAGAAATACATAAAAAAAAAAGGTAGCCACATTTGGTGGATAGGCTACATTTGTTAAAACGTAAGGTAAAGTTGTAGGCCTTATTGTGGGTGGGGAAGGGAGATGGGGTGGGGTGGGGGTGAATTGATAGAAGCCCTCGCCCCCCGGCCGCCGCGCCCCAGCGCACTTAGCAACCTACTCTTAAGACTTTTTTTTTTCTATATTTGGACAACTTCGCAACAGACCAGTTAACTTGTCACTTGTGCCTCTTCCGCACTGGGATAAAAGTACGCGCCCAAGTCTCGACCCTTCCACACTAAGCTCAGACTTAGCCTTTGGCCCGACCCTGACTTTCAAGTCCGGGTCAAACTCTGGAAAGGGCTGCACTGGGAAATGCTTGCTCGTGGCCCAGACAACAAACGCAGTGCTAGGGGTCCAGTGTTGGGAACAACACCTTAGGTCCTTGATGAAGCGCTCGGACCCTCGTTGGAATTGTGATTTGCAAAACCCAGCAATCAATTTTAAAAGTCAAGTCAACTAAGAATGCATTGTAATGGTACTCTTAACGTAAATACAAACTTAGTTCCTAAATCAAATTGTTTACTGTGTCAATTTGTTGATTTTCTGAGGCAGATTTTGTGGGCAGACCCAACTGAGAGGTTATCTTAAGGCTAGTTCGTCCAATGTGCAGAGTTGTCAGATGTTAGAAAGTTGTGGGAGGAAATACACGTTATGGTAGTTAAACAGTTCAGGAAAGTAGAGCAGTTGCCAGTTAGCAATATGGCCCATAGGCATACTTAACCCTGTAAAATAGATGGCATCGACGCTTGGACTTGGAACTGCCGAACTTCACTGTCGATGTGTTGCGCAATCCTATGACGGTTATTGCTTGCTGCTCGGATCGCTGTGTTTTCTCATTATCTGATCCAGCCTTGTCTTGGTTTACTTCGGAACCCAACATTCTTTAATGTTCGGCTCATACATACAAAGTGTACCAAAGAGTCCGGTATCCAGAATGTAAAATTGTCTGATCAGAATGAAAAATTGTCTGATGAAAAGCGTGGTTTTAGGTGAAAGTGTACAACAAATTACGTGATTTGTTGGATTTTGTCTGATGACGGTGATTTTGTTGGGTATCCTAAATACCAGGATACGCTAGATTTTGCTTGTATGGTTCGGCTCCTTGACGGGACAGAATATGGCCGCCATTCATGTTGAATTTTGACGGACGTCAAAACACATCCTACTCTCGACTTGTCAAAATACGCACAGACAGATACATCCGCCTAAACCGGAAGTGGATCACATCGGCGTTCCTACTCGTACAAACTCCCCCACTCGTGATACACTTTCTTGTTTGAATGTGCGAGCAGTTGAGAATGCTCAGTTAGACTGGGCGAAAGCTCCTGTTTTGGTCTTTATTTTTACACTGTGATTCGGCTGGGTTTAGTTTCGTGGGTTCACAGCGAGTGTGGTTACTTTCTTGTTTAGTGTTTATGGGAGAAAACTTCCTTCTTCTTTCTATACTCTTGTGAGATTGCGGCTTTTAGTATGCCACCGGATCCTCTGCGCTTAAATCGTCTTCACGTCTACTTTCACTTTCCCTGTAGATCTTTTGTCTTTCTCCCCAACGAGCTTGTTTCTTGAGCTGTTTACTGGAGATCTTCTGCTCTTTAGGATTCTCTAACTTGTTCAGAAATTTCAAGTCTTTGTCCAGAATTTCCTGCTGTTCTGGTGTCGTAGTTCACCTCTGGTCCATTAAGGCTTTTCAGTCTACCTTGGATCCAGTTGGTCCATCCATCCTTACAACGTTCAAGAGCTGTAACCTTGGGCATAAACACTTCTGAAATTGCGTATTTCCACATTTCCAGTTTCAGCTGCATTTCTGTCCAACCCTGAATGCTTCTTGAAAGTTTTCATACTCTGTTACAGCAACTGGATTCTCCTCTGGTGTTGCTTCACCTCAGCTCTAGCGGCACTTGAACCTCAAGGTCGTTCCCGAATCCTTTGTGGTTGAGTTATCGCCGGCTGTGGAGCTGGCGTCTTGTACCACTTGTACTGGTTTGAATGCGCCACACAAAACGATGTAAACAACAGTAGAGACTACGTAATTGCCTGAAAAAGACAGAAGAAAGCGGATTACCGTCACTGCACACTGATGTTTTCAAAAATTAGCAAGATTTTGCAGTGCCAAGTGTCTGTTTTGATACAATGGTCAATAATATCCGACTTTTGAAACTGCGTGTTAATCGTGATTGTCGTTCTGTTCCTGATGTTGGTGCTTTCAAAGGAAAAACCTGCATGATTGTTTCTATGTTGTTTAAATTGATCTTGTTTAAGCATTGTTGCTCGATTCCGAGTGTCCTTAGCAAGCAAGTAAAACAAGAAATTTCCCATTCGTCCAATAGGCCTAACTATAAATTTGTTTTAGTTTTCGTAAGAATGGCTTGCTGGAGCATCGGTGTTCGGTGTGAGTTTGTTGTATTTGATAGCCTTAATTTATATAATCAGGTATGGGTGATATAGTAACCAGCTTATACGTAATGTTAATTCCAATGGTAGCTATTTTGTTTGTCTTGTGAAAAAAACTATTTAACCAAAATATGAATGTGCACTAATTTTCAATGTGGAAATGCCCAGAAGCAGAACTTTACGCAACTGTCTGCGACACCAATTGTCAGAAAAAAATTGTCTGCAGTTTTTATCATGTATCTAATGGTTTTTATTGGATAACTTTTCAGTGCTTGATCCTATTGTTCTGGTTACTTCACCCATGGAAAGGTCTCGTCAAGACGATTAAAATGGTGTATTGGAATGTCGAAATCGTTCAAAAATTGACAAATGACAGAAATTTAGCCAAAATTCTTCCACGCGCCTTCAACTGTATCGCGCAGATTCTGCTACGGGATAAAAATGCACCCATTTTTCAACACAAGACCGAGCTTCCTCATTTGAACCCGCCACTCGTCTTCACTGTCTTGCCTCTCGCAAGCCATCCTGTGTTTCTCCATCCTCATCCAAGTTTCCTGTCCTCGGAGAAACCATCCTTCATTAATCAAACTGCACCATGCCAGGACTCAAAGAAACTCCGAAGGAACCTTCGTTCAAGATGGCGCCCATTCACCGAATTGTCCTTGACCTAACAATCCTGAATCATTGCGCCATTCCTTTGCCTCGGACCATCCTTTGCACAACATTCCTCTTCAGTCCGCAAGTCAACAACATGCACTCATGGATGAGGCCATCCGAGTTTCTCAACATTTGACTTAACCTCCCCACTCAAAACGCCTTCACCAGCCAACTGTCATTCATAACCCTGGACTGAATCACAAACTCTTCACTGTCCTCCCACAGGCATCAAAGATCTCCCGACTCATCAGGAAACCGCATCATCATCCTTTGCATGAATCTGAATTGCAGAAAGTCACACCTCTCCATTGCTCATCCGCACCTACCAAGAAAAGACGCCACAATGGTTCGGGTCGCTCCCTTGCACCAAACTCTGCACTTGGTTGCGCTTCAGCCTGCTGTTCCTCACCAACCGTCATCACAACTTTTTTGGACCTTCAAGCGTCTGCCACAAATCGACAGATGCCCATCGTTGTCTGCTGTTCTTTCTCTTCCATCATCTCAGCTCCTGCTAACATTCGTCCCTTGCTGCCAGCTGTCCCACACTGACAATCATCACAGCTGCTTCGGCCCATCATCTTTCGCTGCCTGCTATTCCTCACTGACATAGATTGCAGCCCCCTTTGAACTTTTATCCTTTGCTACCCGTCGCTTCTTGTCAACTATTCTGGACTCGGCACACAGTCGTCCTTCATTACCTGCTGTCCTTCGCTGACATTCACTGCAGCTCATTCGGACCTTCATCCTTTGCTGCCAGCAGTCCCTCATCGACATTGATTGCAACCCCTTTGGACTTCCATCATTTGCTTCCTGCTGTACCTGACCGACGTTCGTCGCAGCTCCTTCACGTCTGCTGTCCCTCGCTGACAATCATCGCAGGGCCTTTGTTCATCGCAGCTGCTGTCTCTCAGCGACATTCATCGCAGCTCTTTCGGACCCTTGCCCCTCACTGCCTGATGTCCGTCGCCGGCATCCATTGCAACTTCTGGCAAGAAACCATCAGGTTTCTGGGACCTTCATCCTTCTCTGATTAAAGTCCTTGACTAACTACGGTCACAACTCTGCAGCCTCTTATCCGATGCTGCCTGTTGACCTCATCGACTGTCCTTGAAATTTCCTGCTGCTAGTCGTTTCAAGCCGGCTGTCCCTCACTGTCATTCGTCTGCCGGCTCCACACCTCAGCTCTACACAACCTAGAAGCCTTCCGTGACACTGCCACAGCCCGACTTCTGCTCAACAGCTCTGCCGCCATCCGGATTTGGCTGTCTTCTGTCCTTAACAGACTACGAGTCGCAGTTCCAACCTATCCCCACTAAAAAAACCAATGGTCTTTTCAACTTCCTGACACCCACCGTTTACAACCAGTTGGCCCTTTGTCAACTGCCCCCCCCCCCCCCACCAAGGACCATTACAGGGCAGTCCAGATCATTATCAGACGTCGGAAGATCTGCAACATTGCAGTTTTTCACCAATTGTCAATGATCATGATCGTTCCATGATCACCGAACGAATCTTCCACTCACAAGAACTGTCTTCGTTCCAAGGCGTCCCGAATGTGGTCCATTAACTAGTTCCTCGCTCCACCAAACCACAACATGATGTGCTGAAGAGCTTTAACCAGGAACTGTGTCATTCTCACAAACATGACACTGTTCTTCCTAACCTTCACCCAGCACAGCCTTGCAAGACCACTATTACTTGAACATCAGATGCGAAAAGAACAGCCTGCATCCCACAGTGAATCCTCACTCCACACCAGACCTTCACGTTGACATGGCCTCCAAAGGCATCAATCTGTTACAATTATGAAGGTGGAATTTTGAAAATGAAACACCCAGTGTTACGAGCAAAGTAATCTGAGTTTCGACTGTCATGTTCCACGGCAACTACTGAAAACGCTGGATTCATCAGTGCAACAAGGAAAGTCAAAAAAAGTTTCTTCATATTCTGTCATGGACCTTCCCATTTCTCTGACCTTAAAAGAGCAAACTCAACCGATCTCCCACACAACTCGTGCTTCTCATCCATCATCAAGCATTCGTGGTCGAACGCCCATCCAAACAATGGCCTTTTCCAGACTGGGACCCATCCATAGTCCTCTCGCCTCATGGGACCATGCTTCAAACCCATAAGACCGTCTTTCTGACCACACTGGCATCCAGTCCTCGCTGCATCGCAATTCAAGCTTGCCAGTTGACCTCACCCGTAAACTTCACTGCCATCCACCTGAAACCATGAGCCTCCTTTCATACAAAGAACAAAAACCATAGGAACCATCACAACCGTTTTTCATCTCCGCTCCACACCCCCCCCCCCCCCCACTCTTGTTGTACAGGACTGCCACAGCAAAACAACGGGGATCAACAAATTCCCAAAGGTCGTAACCCGTTTTTCTTCCCCCCCTCTCTGAGTGGATTACGGATTACCATCGCAGACTCAAAGCAACTCGGCTCAAACCTGTCTCCCGCTATGCTCACAATGACCTTAGCATTACTTGCACTTACAACCACATCAGTGGTACAGCACATGAACTCAAGATGTGCCGGCATCTTGAACCTTCTACAAGGGACATCGGCATCAACTAAAAATTCATATACAGCCTTCCAGTGAAGTCAGTCAACACAAAACATCACTCAAGACAGACATCAACTCAAGAAATCGGATTACATCATCGTGAGACCCATCATCACTGCCAGACATGTCATCCGTTCCCCCTTAAGCACTGAAACAGACACCGACAAGACAAATGTCGTGAAGCAGACGTCCCTTCAGATGTCCTGATGCAGAAGCATGGCTCATCTTCTAACTTGGACCACCACCTCCATGGATTAACCCTAATTGCCAATTTTCTGTGTCAATAAGTGTGAAGTGAAAACTTTTTGGGGTCAGCCAGTTCGTAACCCTGGGGTACTCGTCAAGGGTGCCCACCACCTACGAGGTCTCCTGAAAATGCATTAAATTTTCAGGTATTGTGTATTTCCGAACGGCAATAGAAATGGTATTTTGCCGGCCCTCCTGCCTGGCCGGCTGAAAATTGTTTCTGTTGCCTAATAGGAAATATACAATACCTGAACCCACCCTACCTCCCCTGTTGAGTCACCACTTGACAATTCGAGAGGAAAAAGATTGCGGGCCGTCTCGCCTGAATGCCTTTAAAGAGGATCCTCGCGCGTGCGCAGGATGGGTTACGCAGCTGGCCGTCTCTTCGCAACATTAAAACTCCAGCGAGAGAAGCATACTTCAGAGAAGAACGCATTAAATTTTCAGGTATTGTATATTTCCTAACAGGCAACAGAAACAGTTTTCAGCTGGCCAGGCAGGCGGGTCGGCAAAATACCGTTTTAATTGTTTTTCGAGAGCTAGCCATTGGTGCTAATGAGAAGACAGTACATAGCTAATACATTTTTTATATTATTTAGCAAAACCTAAACATAACCAAAATTGGACCTTACAAATTGTTGTGGAGTCCCTATAGTGACGAAAATTATGATTCCGAATCAGCATTGGCTGAACTAATCTGTAATACCAACTATATTGGTAACAGAGGCACTGGCAGAATCTTGGGTAAAAGTCTTCTGCCTTAATAATCATGCCCGTTTATGTTTGTTGAATTTACGAGCCCAAAACGGCAATTCGCCTTATATTCGACCCGCCTTACAATCGGGCCAATACGACATCACTCTACCCGAAGGTGTTGTTAAAATTGTCCGTGGGCGCACATTTTTTTAATGTAGGCTCCAGGTCCGCATGGTGATGCGGGTGTTGGGTACAATATTTTGTTTAAATCTCTTTGTGTTCAAGATCAGAATCATAGCTTAAGACGAACAGATAAAATATTAGTTTTGACTTTAAAAAGTACTACAGTGACGTAATTTTTCTCCTTCTGTGTTGTAATAGGTATGGAGAATATCCGCAGCTGTGTACTGTGCTCCACAAATATTTAAAACCATCCGACAACACTTTAATAGTTGGCTGTGGAAACTCAAAACTAAGTCCCGGTTTGTATGATGATGGCTATCAGAATATTTGCAATGTGGACATAAGCGCTGTTGTAATTAAAAAGATGAATGATCAACATCGTACATCTAGGCCAAAAATGGAATGGAAAACAATGGATGTTTTACAGGTAAAGAATAACTTGCATGTTGAAATTTGCATTTAGGTTTACAACCTATCTACATCATTGAGATCGTACAAGCCATATCGTTCGCTTCGCGCTCACTCCATTGGCGTCGATCTGTGCTTCATGTACGATTTGTTTGTTAGCACGTTTATGCGTCTACTCCTCCAGAAGTATCCCCTACGAAGATGGGAGATGAAAGGTTGAGCGAGCAAAGCGAGACGCATGTTGAAAAGGTTTAGTTTACGTGAAAATTGCTCGCTTAATCCACGCACCTCCGTGCTTCAGAAACACGAATGTTTCACACCCTTTTAAAACCAGGTCTATGGGTCTCCTGCATTCAGTCAGTTAATACAAATCCAATTTTAACATCTGTAGTATGATGCAAACTACGTTGTCCTTTTAGGTTGTTGTTGAGTGCATTCTTTTCAAGATCATGTCAGTACGTAACTAATGGCTTCAAAAAGGTTTGATTGTCATAAACTTTAACTTGTCACAGTCCATTGGCGTCATCTCGTTTCGCTCGAGGAGGTTTGCATGAACGAACCATGACATCATGAATGAACACCATGAGGGTTAAAAAAAAAACTTTTGACGTTATTTTTTCAGGGTTTTTCACTTGTTTGAGGGTCATATAATTAAGTTATAGTGATGAAAATAGGCCTATCAAAAGCGAGATTTAAATATCTTTCGTTTGGACCTACTCCCATCTTTGTAGGTGCTGTGGAGTAGAGGTACAAACATGCACGCACATCATATGATTTTAATGATGTAGATGATGTGCGCGTGTGTGTGTGTTTGTACCTCTACTCTCTCTGGAACCAAAGCACTACAAACATGGGAGTAGGACCAAACGAAAGATAATTAAATTGCACTTTGAATAGACCTATTTTCATCACTGTAACTTGATATTATGACCCTAAAATACACAAAAGAACGTGAAAAAATAACGTCAAAGTTTTTTTTAAACCCTCGCAATGTTTGTTCATGACGTCATAGTTTATTCACACAAACCACTTCGAGCGAAGCGAACTAATCTGGAGAAGGATGCATGCAAAAAATAATCTAAAAGGACGACGTATTTTGCAACACATCACATATACATCTTAAAATTAGTCGTGTATCAAATGACTTTTTTTTTCTTTTTTCTAATTTTAAAGATAACACGAAGCATGCGAAAATGCTTATTTGTGTTAGCAACAGTTTACATTTTCAAAGTAAAAATTCTTTACACAAATGAAGTAACATTAAAAAGCAATAAGTACATTAAGAATAGGAATAACACATAAACAAGATTATCATCACTTAAAAAGTAATAGTGTCATCATAGTGCAGTGGTTTGTTAAAATGCACATATGTAATTAATGTATTATGAGTTTGAGGAGATATTTCCTACTAGCAATAAGTTTATTTGGCATGGAAAAAACAGACCCATAGAGCTGGTTTTAAACAGGTGTCAAACATTCATGTTTCTGAAGCACGGAGGTGCGTAAACTAATCCTTTTTAATGTGTGTTTCGCTTTACTTTCACAATCTTTCACATCTCACTTTCGTACTTTCACAACCTTTCACTTCTGGAGGAGATGATGTCCAGACGTGCAAAAAAAAAAAAAAAAAAAAATCGTATGTTTTGAATGATGTTGGGTGAAATGCAGATGTGTTGAGGAATTTGATGAACGAACTGTGACCAACAATTACAATTAGTTTTCGTCTAAATAATCAGTACGTTGAATTTGTGATGTTCATGAAATCAAAGAAATTAGAAGAAGCATGGATCGACGCCAATGGAGTGAGCGGAGCGAATGATATGGCTAGATTTACCTTAATAAACACCATGTTCCTTTTAAAGTGAATATTTAGTTTCAATTTATTTTAAAGAGTAATTTGACGGTTTGCACAGGACCTTCAAAATTTTGAAATTGTTTGAATTTGAAGCTGAGGCTTTCGAAGGCCTTCGAAACCCTGGAATTTGGATTGCCGTATCTAGGTTCTCATAACTAATGTTCGCTGAGACCGCACGTCGCCGCACACATTATAGTTTTGTATTTAATAATTTGTGAAGTTATCATTGGGGGCATTGGTGAGATATTACAGTCAATGTTTCCTGTAAATAAACTCACGAATGGCTTTTGTTGTAAAAAAAAAAGAAGACTTCGAGGCTGTTGATGCAGAACTTGGTGCATATCTAGACACGATCTAGTGTGTCGTGCCAAGTTAGGCAGCAAATTTCACATCAATTCAATTGTCGAGCAGGGCTCGAATTAAAAGGGGCGCAAAGCGCAATTTGCGCTCCTGCACTGACAAATAGCGCTCAGTTCATTCTTTGGGAGCGCACAAATTTGCGCCGACAATAAGGGAAAATAATTCTAATTTTCTCCGTAAACTTTCCAGTGGTTTTCTTTGCACTTCCCCAGTGGCAGAGTCATGCAATGCACAACGTGCGTCCAGACAAAATTCCCTTCTCTGGAGACTAATCAAATCTCTTTTTAAAATACAAGCCTTTTAACAAACTTTCCTTTAGTTTGTGCGCTTGTTTGGCCGTTTCTCTCCAACCACTCCTGCTCTGTCCATCGTGCTTGCATGTGCTTTTCTCACTATCTATCTATCGGATCCCTTCTGCTGCCCATAACGTCATTGTAATAATAAGCAGGCGTCAGAAAAAGTTGTGTTTGCAGTGCGGCGAAAAGATTTTTTTTTAATACTTGTTAAAAATGTAAAAGCTAGGAGTCGAACGAATGTTTGAATATTCGTTCGTTAAGAGCACATTCGAATTGGATAGGCCTATATCCTATTTGAATATTTAACAAAAAATGCCATGTATTTTCACGTATTTGTTTTTAGTTAAAAAGGTTTTTTGAGTTTATCGTGCGTGAGGTTCTCTAGTCCAAGTCAGTCGCAACTATACATTCGTCCCTTCCCCTTCCCTCCCAGCTGTGTTGTAGTGGGAATGGTCAATTCGTTTTGGATTGTACACTTGCAAGTGGAGGAAGGGATAGGCGATTCCAATTTAAACTTGTTTCTTAGCACTTTTATTTTCTTTTGGACTGTACACTTTACCTAGGAGACTAAATTAAACTTTGGTACTTAAAAAAATAAACGGGGAGGAGGGGGGCAGACCTAAACACGATAAAAAAAAGTTTATCGAAAAAAGTTTTTTTTTCAAATATTCGAAGCTTTTTTTTTAATATTAAAATTTCCACCCGAGTTACATATTTACGACCATATAGCCCATATATATACAAGACTTTATAGACTATATATATATATATTTAATACATAGTCTAAGTCATTTGACTGACGAGCAACTTTTGTGAATTGCGCCGAGATGAATAATTTGCGCCCACCTAGCAGCTCAGTGGAGCAACTGTTTGCGCCTAGAAAAAAAATTCTAATTCGACCCCTGTTATCGAGGATGTAAACCAATGTAGCGCGACACCATAGCGTAAGAGTCTTATATCCTGAAGCATAGTTGGGCACATTTCCGGTACTTGAGGAGAAATAATAACGTGGGACAAAAGCTTAAAATGTGGTAAAATGGAGAGCAATGACCCACGTGCCAAAAATTAACTCATGTAGGAATGTCACCTAAGCGGCTTCCCATACAAAATATGACCCTCCATAATGTTGCAAATGTGTTTCTAGTTTCTAGGTTCTAGTTACTAATTCTTCTAGTCTCTTATCCCCATATTAATTCCCATAGGGTGATTACTCACGGATATCGAGATAGCGGGAAGGTTTCCAGCTTTGAATTAAATGACTGGCTGCAGTACGATACGAACTGCATATCTTTTCTGGTTTAAACCCTGGGGTGTAACAGGAATGGCGTGGGAGTGCACGTAAGTACGAAAGTATTGTTATAACCATTGTTAGTATTGTCAGCATCGTTTCTGATCGGATGGCCAAAGTTCGGACAATGATCATGTGTATACTGATGTGCGTATCTAGGCACACGCTAGTGTGTTGTCACAAATCTAAATAACATGGCTGAAGAAGGTGTGTCTATGTCTAATTTACAAAAAAACAAACAAAATGCTAAAATAACGCCAAACACTGATAAAGAGGTCACCAAGTTGAGAATGGTTCGGCCTATAAAAAAAAATTAAAACAAAACCAAAAATTTGTAAAGAGGCGTCTAAGTTGAGAATGGTTCGGCCACTCAAAGGAGTGATATGCAATTAAAATATTGGAAAAATGGTCATTCAAGCTCTTGTTGACGTGCAGGCTAGTTAAGTTGAGTCTAATACACAATTAAAAAAAAAAAAAAGAATGATATCGTATCAAAAACCAAAACTGGTAAAAGGGACCGCCTAGTTCTGAAAGGTTCGGCCCTTCAAAGGAGTGATATCAACACACCAAAACATTTGCCAAGTTAATCGCACTGAATTATACTTTAGACCTTAAATGAAAACTTGAACATTGCTGCTGAAAGTAGCAATGTTCTATTCTTCATTCAACCTTCAAACTATTAGCAGGGTCGCGGACATGGTTCGCTTTTGTAAATGTTAACTTTTGTGACTTGCGTAAAAAATGTTGACAAGGTATATTTTAATAAAGGTTACTAATTCAACGTTGCTCGACTCAACACTATAATAACGCCTGCCCTATGTAACAAGTGAGACTGAAGAGGAAATGAGTAATGTTTATAAAAATATAGTTGGCTAGCATTTTTACACAAACGTCATGTATATGAAAGCAAACTATCTCAGACTAATAAAGTGCTATGCCAAAATCAATCACAATTATTAAGGAAACTTGAGTCTTACATGGATCAGCAGTAACAAAACGCTACAAAAAATGTCCAAAAAAGGAAACATCAGCAATAAATGTGTATGTGCACATACTGGGCCACCCATTCAACAAACCTATAAGAAGAAGCGTTATCGTGGGGATCGATGACCCTGAATCCGAAACTAGAACTTTGGGTTTCGGATTCAGCGTCTTTCAATAACTTCGGCCGTTTTTGGCCGATTTGTACATTCCAGTAGGCTATGATTTTCAGATCTTATTTTTTTTACTAGCTTTCCAATGGCATGAATTTCAAATTAATAACATAAACTATCCTGAAGGGATAGTAAAAGTGTAATTACAAAAACACTCTTATGTATGCTCCTGACTCTTCGGGTGATTAGATTTGCTGGACCTCTAACTTTGTTTCTTCGGCGATGTCGGGTGGTTGTTCGGAGGTTTTGCTTTGGTGTCGGATGGTCAGCGTGGAATGCTCTACCTGATAATGTCAGATGCGGGCTCTCCCTCAGTGTCTTTAAACGTTGCCTTTCCCTATGCAATACCACGGGATAGTTTGTGGTTTCCACGGTTTTTTTTCTTTCCTCTTGGATTTTTGCCGTGCTTGGATTCTTATTTATGCTTTATACTTTACTTTATGAAATATTTTGGCGTGCAGATTATTTTGCTAGGGTTGCAGGCTGAGGTAAGTTATGCCATTGGTGCGTAATAACTGTGTAGAATGGTAGTTATGTAACTTATTTATCCATACTAAATAAATTTAGTCCCCCACCCCTCTCCCCTTCCTCAAAAAAATTCTGGTTGATTTATTCATATGTGGTCTTATAGATGACATTTGAAGATGAACAATATAATGCTGTGATTGACAAAGGCACTTTAGATGCTCTCATGACTGAAGACACGCCACAAGTGCAAAAGGACACTTCCCAAATGTTTTCTGAAATTAGCCGGGTTCTGAAAACCGGTGGACGCTACATCTGTGTGTCGTTGCTGCAAACACATATTCTACAACTAGTTATTGGTTGGTTTTCTGAACAGTAAGTATGCATTAATTTGTCATAATGTTGTACGCACGAGCTGTTTGGCGATGCCAAAATACTTAGTTTTCGCAACACCAAAACAAACACGCACAATCTCACAAGTATTTCACTTACCTGACCTATTTTTAAAGTGACACAGTACGTAGTTTTATACATGAAACGGCTACTATGAGAGGTCGCACCAAAATTTTGAGTAGGTTCGTTTAAAACGCTCATTCTCACAAAAGGAATACAAATACTTAGTATTCGCGAATTTTTCCTTAAAAGGTGTGGGAATATGCTTCGACTGTCTTCATCAGGTGTTGTGCTGTTTTTTTTTCATCTATTTACATCGTTGTTCACACTGGAATTCGGACTAGCCCGCAGCCTACTGTATCCATCAGCCTGGTCCCACTTGTCAAGCAGACGATTTCTTTGGTCATCCCGCGCGATATATTTAATTGCTGGATTTGAGGGAGTCAAATCCAGCGATTAAATATATCGTGCGGGGCGACCTGAGAAATCGTCTGCTTGATAAGTAGGACAAAGTCCGCTTTGTAATGAACCTATTCAACATTTTTGTACGTAGTTTTGAGTTAAAAGTAAATCTGTGAAAACTTCTTTTAATATTCTGTAGCTTTAGGCCTACGCTTGTCTCCTGAAATTATTTGAAATTATGTAGTGCCCAGTATTGGTTCACAATGTATCGCATCAACGTACCAACACTTGAAATCTTATGTGAAAGAAAATCTCCCCTCAATGGCCCCATTTTTTTTTGTATGCGATGTCATGTCAGACATCACACTTTGGATTTATTATGATGGTGTTTAGATTACTGTATTCTATCTTTCGGTTATTATAACTTAAAAGAGAAACTATTAACAAGTTGCATCTTACAGGAGCTGATTTTACTGAATTGGCCTTATTTTGTCCCTTTGTTTAGAGCAAACTTAATTTTTTTCCTAGAGGTTGGATGATAAGAATTCATCGGTGTCCTGATGCTGAAATCGCAGCAGAACTCGAAAATCCAGATCGAGTCATCTTTCCAGTATTCATAATTATTTGTACAAAACTGAAGAAAATGCCTAATATGCCTCAGGTAAGCGATGGCACCTCATGTTTGCCCCTAAGGGTAGACTGTAAAATTAATTTAACCAAAAATAAGTTTGAACTTCAATATATAGTTATTGTCACAAATCATGAGTGGATGATACCTGGTAACTTTTTTGATCTCTAAAAGTACCATATTGATTTTTAAATGTTCAGATGACTACTTTGCAAATCACTAGCCATTGGAAAAACAAGCAC
The DNA here is from genome assembly GCA_023313725.1 of Lithobius niger. Taxonomy (NCBI): domain Eukaryota; kingdom Metazoa; phylum Arthropoda; class Chilopoda; order Lithobiomorpha; family Lithobiidae; genus Lithobius; species Lithobius niger. The sequence continues at coordinate 23,727 of JAHWFP010225406.1, forward strand.
TTTTTTCGGAAAATTTTAAAAGTATGAAGATATAGCAATATCTTTGCAAATTTTCTATAGTCAATAATTGCTGGTAATGTACAGTCTCAGCCGACTAAGTTTTTCAGGCGTTGCACATACTTTCGTTCATCCTTGTTAACTCCTCCTGTGTTATTCAAAACTGGTGGTTGTTCGTGGCCTCCAGTATTTGCAGTTCCGGTCCTCCACCTTCTCCTGAGACTCTCACGCATCTCGTTTCTGAACAGGAATTGGATCGCTGGGATTGACAAGGACAAAAGTGTGTGCAACGCCTGAAAAAGATAGTTGACTGAAACTGTACATCACAAGCAAGTACTGACTGTCAAAAATTTGCTAAGATAGCGTTACATCGTTGTACTTTTGAAACTTTGCGTAATAGTGCTTCATTTTTCCAATACTGATATTGAATTTCAACAGTAAAATTGCTGCCTTTCTGTCAACTGTCTAAAGTTTCTTTCCTAATACAATAATCAAAAAACATTCGATTGAAGTTTCTAATGTTTCATTTCAGTATGGATGCTTCCCTTGTTAAAGAGACAGTTTTCATGCAATGTATTCGAGGTCATTTACACACTGCCATCAGCTCCGCTACATCACCTAAAAAGTAAAAAGTGGCGCATTACTTTTTTTCAGGGTTTCTAACTAACTTGGTACAAATTTCCACTATTTTTTAAATTTTTTACTGGTTTTGATGTTTTAGTACACCAGTTTAATCGACTCGACAATACCTTTTGAATTTTGATTGACCTTTACTAAAGTCAGCTCAATCGATTAAAGCATTGAGAAGTCATTTAGTGAAAACCAGTTTGTATAGTAACATATGGTAAAAAAAAAACCTCGTCATTTTTTGAGGTTGCTGTGCCTGAGAACAATTTTTTTTACATTCTTTGAACAGCTTGAAATGCCTGAAAATGCTTTTTGTTTTGAAAACTTGAATGAAAGAATTTTCTCCTAAATAATGAAAAGAAATTACCACCGCTGTATGAAGGAATGCTTAGATTTTGTTCATGGGAGATTTTAATACAGTAGTTTACTGTCACTATTTTACAGGTGTTGGAAATTTGTTTGGGAAACTCGGAAAAGGCTGAGCGAGTAGCTAATGCAGCTGTAGTGAAGGAAGCAGTTCAAGCATTGCAGCAATACGCATTCGTGCGGTACAACCTCTATAGAAGGTATACTTTTTAGTTTTACTATAATTTACAAGCATTTAACTATACCACGTGAAGGGAGTACTGTTTATTGGTCTATGTAAATGCTGGCTCTTTTACATTAACGCTCAAAATCCATTTTCTTGACAATTTGGGATCGCTAGTGCCTCAAGTGCACGGAGGTGTGCATTGTTCCAGAGTTGAAGTTAACTGTACTGTAAGTAAATCCGGAAAGTGCACATATGAAATAAAAAATTATCTTGACGATTTGTGATTACCCAAACTCAATTTTCAAGAGCATAGTAAAATGCCAAGTTGACAAAGGTCGCATTAAAATCATTAAAGTGGGATACCTCGAATGTCCCTAAGTGGCAAACAGAACTACTAGGACATAAGTCACAATTTTGGGCGATGAGAGTCGAAAATAACGTTTGACAATCCCAGTTTGCATTGAACTTTTTTTTATTTGACATGAAATTTAGAGGCAAAACCGGCAAAACGAATGGAAACGTTGCAGCATTTGCGCGATTCAGAAAGCCACCGTTGGGCACATGCATACGAGGGCTTTGCTCAACTGACAGACACTTATCGCTTGTGTGATCCAGGCGAGAAGTATGGCGTCCAGCGATGAAATAAGAGATTCAAATTCGTTTCTCCACATCGCGATCATAAAAAAGCATTTACTGCTAACAAGTTAATGCTAACAAATTAGAATTAGTAGGTAATCTAAATGAAACAATTGACATCTATTATTACAAATACAATATAGAAAATTAAATATAATGTGATTAGTTTGAGGGTGATTTGATCGGGTCGGTTACTGGTAAAATATGATTGGTTTGCCGATTGATCCGATCCATGATCACGCTGATTGTTGATGATTGGATCGGTAGGATCGGATCAGTACAGCCTTAGTTTTTAATGTGACCTTTGCTAACTTGGCATAGTGTTTTATTACCTGGAAAATAGTGTTGGAAACTCGAAATGTCACGCTAATTTTCTATTATACATGTCCACTTTCTGGCTTTATTTTACGCTGCTGACGTCTTAGTTTTGTGGTAATTAATAAGGCTGTACCGATCAGCATTTTTTCTGCCGAACAGATTCCGATCCGATCAGCCACAAAATGATTGGTGTACCGATCGCTACCGATGTTTTAACAATTTTTTTTTCTGGCTTACACAAACTTGTAGGCTAACAAATTTGTAGGCTAATGCAACCATTGGAATACATTTTTTTACCCAAATAAAAATAAATATTTGTCGTTATTAAAACATGTAGGCCTACCCTAAATTAAAACAAAAGGTAACAAAACATGCGGTGAAACAGAATTTATTTATTGTCAAGGCCTGGCAAAAAATCGAAAATCTGTAAGTTTTTGTTTGCCGAACCAAAATCTGCCAAAATCTGTTCGGCTAAATCTGTTCGGTACAGCCTTAGTAATTAATCAATACCGTAAATCTCGTGTTAAACGCCCATGGCCTTATGCAGTTCATTTGGCAAATACTGGGGGTGGATGTTTAAAGAAAAGCAGTGCCGCAGCCTCAACAAATACCATGAACTCGTCCATCGTTTCCCGATCTGCCCACTACGGAACCATCTTCCAAAAGCAGTAGCCAGTCTAAAAAAGATTTGATAACCAGCTACCCACATATACTTTCTTGTTCAGTTACAAGAACTGGTGAAACTACTTCTGTACCCTGGTGTCAGAAGCTTGTAGCTAACTGCCGTGACAAGTTAAAGGAAGTGCACTACTTTCTGAGTAGGGACTCAAGAATAAAGTCCAGTCAAATGTCTTTGAATATTCATGTATAATAAACTTTATTATTGTTACATTACACCAGTGAAGGCAGTTTACAGCTTCCTGGATTACAAATCAAAACGTGCTTACTTATGACATAGTATCCCCTCCACCAAATATTAAGGCTGTACCGAACTGAGCAAACTGCACCAAACAGAGGGCCAGACAGAGGGGGTTCATTTCGGTGTTCGGCCTTTCAAAAGAAAAATACAGAACTGAACGTATTTCCACTAATAATGAACCATTTTTATGTTTAAATACACCATTTTGATGGTTTTTTGGCCAGCTTTCTGATTTTCAAACCTGAAATTCTGAGGTCAAACTGTTCAGAAGTTATAACATAAAATGTGTGGAGCGTTAGCTAATCTTTATGCTCAAACAGTGTGTCTACATCTGTGCATTTACAAGTCCATGTAAACTTACCTGCAGTTGTTAAGAAACTTCTACTTGATAAATTTAAATTGTATTTTGAAGGTTGTTGGGTTGATACACTTTTGTTCGGTTTGGAAGTGTTTGGTGTTCGGCTCATTTAAGATTAGTTTGGTTTGGCTCAGTTCAGCTAAAAACTTTGTGTTCGGTACAGTCTTACCAAATATTATCTAATAAAATAACGATTGGTGTATGTTTGTTATATTAACCTAATCCAACACAAGCAAGCTAGTAGGAAAGCCAGTAATTTTTTGGTTCCTGAATAAAAAATAATGTGTGTGCATTGTGTAGATAACCGGGGTAGGAGTGCCATTCCATGACAGTAGTGGTTGAATTTTGCCGGTTCTGTGCCACTGTTGGAGGCTTACAGTGCCATGGCTTTTCCGAAGATTGTGTCCTGCACTGTTAGTACTGTATACCCAGATGGTGAAAAAAAGAATTTTCACAGTATTTCTAAAACTGCAAATCTTTTTATTATCCATTTCTGAGAAAAAATTATGTTGATACACACTGTACAAGTACCATAAATAGTCTAATCTAAAGAACATTTTTTTTTCCAAAAAGAAAACTTAGAATCGAGTGCCAGAATTATCGATTTTCCCAACTATCACAATGTGAATTTCCTTGATCCTAATCACCAAGTAACACTTTTAATCCATTAATGTTGTTTGGGCCAATATACTACATCAACTTTCCAGATGAACTGCAACATTTTGTAAGTGAACTACTAGTTTGGTTAGATTAGACTTCAAGTGATTTTTTTAAAAAGGTAATTTCAAAATCGGCATGTGTCTTATAATATGAGGGTGTCGTAGAATTGAGTATTTATATATCCGGAAAAATTCAAACTGCAGGCGATTCTTTTTGCAAAGAGAACATGGATTGTGCTCCTTTTTGTGCCTTCCTACCTGATTAGTTGACTGGCTTATATTCGGACGCGTGTAATTTTCGAAAATCTTGTTTCTTTGTTGCCAAAACATCTTAACCTGATAATTTAGCATTACATTCCTCGAATGTGATGTTCCTCTGGAGGTTTCTTCTGCTGTGCAGCTGCCTGCTTGCATACTCTTGCTGCGCATGCGCGTGGCGGTCCTCCCTTATAAAAGGGACAGCGTGCCCGCTATTGGCATTCATTTTCCTCCAGCGTACATGTCGTCTAACGACCCCACGCCGCCCTGTTTCCCATCTTTCGTCTGCTTCAAGACTCCCTAGCGGTCGATGTCAACCTTCTCTGACGCTCATCACCATTCCGGCTGGCTGCACTCGCACCCGCGACATCCTTCGGCTTTCGGCTTTTGGACGGAAACACGCCCGAGTTGCCGAACGGTCTACCATCACTGGCATCTGCCGAAGTCCGTACGCAAGCTGCCGACGTAACCCTGCTCGGTCGCTCATCGTCGTTCCGGGCCGGCTGCACCCGCAACTGCGGCGTCCCTTCAGCTTTCACTTTCAGTCGGAAAGCACTCCCTCCTCCGGCCCCCGCCCTTCCCGCCGCCACGCCTCGACGGAGCTCCAGCTTTCGGCCGCTTCCCGTAGCAGGTTCCCGGATGTACCGCATTGCAGGCGACCCGCCTTACTCCCGTTTCGGTTTCGATTGTTTTGAACAACGATCGAACTTGCTACCGTGCTTTGAATACACCACCTTGTCCATTATCGAGTGAAGATCAAGTCAACAGTTGCTGCCCACCACTACTCGTCTCACTCGTGGCTAATTTCCACGTTTTGAGTGAAAAACCAAGCTGGTTGTCATCATCACGCCTGCCGTTTGTCTCGATCATAGCTCACCCCACGTACCGAACGAAAATCAAGCCAACACTTGCTGTCCATTGCTACTCACTCGTGGCTAAAAGCCTAAAAACCACGTTTTTTTGAGTGAAGATCCAAGCTGGATGCCATCGTCACGCCTGCCGTTTGTCTCGCCCGTGGCTCACCCTACGTATCGAATGAAAATCAAGACAACAGTTGCTGTCCTACACTACTGCTCGTCTCATTCGTGGCTTAAAAACCACACTTTGAGTGAAGAGTCAACTTAGAAGTCATCTGCTCGTCTCTTTCGTGGCCAGAACCCGCGTTTGAGCGAACCAAGACGGACGCCGTTTGCACCTCTTGCTGTTGTCTTGACCGTGGCTAACCCCACGTCTCGAGCGGAAATCAAGACACCAGTTG
>JAHWFP010225406.1:29388-43466 GCA_023313725.1 Lithobius niger
GCTCGTCTCATTCGTGGCTTTAAACCCACGCTTTGAGTGAAGAGTCAGGTTGGAAGCCATCTGCATTCCCTCTGCTGTTCCTGTTTTTCTGCCTCGAGTGGAAATCAAGTCACCTGTTGCTGTCCACTGCTGCTCGTCTCACTCGTGGCTAGAACCCACGTTTTGAGTGAACCAAGACAGAAGCCGTTTGCCCCTCTTGCTGCTTGTCTCGACCGTGGCTTACTTATCCCACGTCTGGATTGAAAATCAAGTCACCTGTTGCTGTCTACTGCTGCTCGTCTCACTCGTGGCTAGAACCCACGTTTTCAGTGAACCAAGTTGGAAGCCGGTTGCACCTCCTGCTGCTTGTCTCGGCCGTGGCTGGCCCGACGTCTCTAGCGAAAATCAAGTCATCAGTTGCTGCCTACTCCATTACTAGACGTCTGGCTGACTCTAGCCCTGCTCGTCTTTCGTCCGTTTTTTCCTGTGAACTTCCACCGTGATACGCCTGGGTTGCCGCCTTCTATCAAGCTTCCGGTCCGCATCCCTCCCCTGGCTTTCGTCCGCCTTTCTGAAGCGTAATAATATTGGAATTGAAAGTTACAACCCTGTGTCACCCTCAACAACCCCCTGCCCAAGGTGAGTTGCTTCATTTAAATCCCACCTTAAGGCCCCGTGTGCAGTTCACCCAGATGCAAGAAGTAAACGTAAGATTTAACAACAGAATACCCTTTTATTCTTTCGTTGTTCCAAAAAAAAAACCAAATGGGTCAATACACTTTTTAGTATTAGTGTTGTCTAATAAACTTTTCCGAAACTTTAACAATTAACTTATTAACTAACCGTATATCACTAAATTACATTCATAACTTAAATTCATCACCAAGAAAAAGAAAAAAAAAATATTCACTTCAACGTAACACATTTATTTAACAACACCAGACTCAACCGAGAAAAAGGTTTCAGCTTAAGCTACCAACCAGCAATTCTTACATCATCGGTAAAAATGTCTACAGGCCAAAACCAGTCAACCCCAATTCGTATGCACAAATTATTACCAAAAAGCTGCAAGGGAGCCGAACTCCCCACTTAAATCCCGGGGCGCTCGTCAGGGCGGTTCCCGCCACCAAACTTTGACGAGGTCTGCTGATAATGCTAAATTATCAGGTTAAGATGTTTTGGCAACAAAGAAAGAACATTATGCCGGCCCCAGCCAGGCCGGCTAAAAATGGTTTCTTTGTGCCTAAAACATACTTAACCTACTCCCGCCTTGCCTCCTCTCTTGAGTCACCGCTGACACACTGAGAGTAAAATGAATGCCGATAGCGAGCACGCTGTCGCTTTTATAAGGGAGGACTGCCACGCGCATGCGCAGCAGGGGTATGCAAGCAGGTGGCTGCACAGCAGAAGAAACCTCCAGGGGAACATCACATTCGAGGAATGCAATGCTAAATTACCAGGTTAAGTATGTTTTAGGCACAAAGAAACCATTTTTAGCCGGCCTGGCTAGGGGCCCGCAAAATGTTCTTTTCAAAACAGTCTTCAACTTACGTTCGAGTATTTACGGTAGTGTTAACAAATCATCGTATGTTGCCGCTTGATGTCACAGTGAAATCTTCACCAGCCGTTCATTTGCTCTGAAACACAGCAAGTTTGGTTGCACTGGAACAAAACGACTGTCACATATTCTGAAGCATACCGACTTAGTATTGTAGTGTTGCTGAATACTGCCTTTCTCCCTTTATTGTTATTTCCCTGCCCTTTATTTTTATATGTTTGCCATAGTATGTATACCATATGTGTATACTTGTGTACTTGTGTTCTAACAGACCAATATGTTTGCAATTCATTTTCAGTAACCAAAAGCAGGAAACATTTTTGGAACTTTTCCATCCTGGAGCTGAACAATCTCGTTACGGTTTGTATGTAGTGGACAACAGCAAGAGATCGAAAACCAAGTTTGCCATCTTCATTGTGCCAGAAGGAAGGTACAATGAAGTCATTTTTTTAACTATTTAATTTTTATTATATACCGTACTAGCCCAAATATAAGACATATTTTTTTCCCTGTTTGTTCCATTAAAATTGCGTCTTCGTCTTATATTCGCATCCAAATCCATAACTCTTGTCAAATTTTTAAAGCTGGGCCGATACCACTCTTTACTGATCCTATTCGATACCGATTTCGAAGAGAAAAATCTGCCGATACCGAGTCCCGTTACCGATCATTGATACAGTCCCTAATGAAGAAAAAAAATTTGAAATCATTGCATCAATAAGGCATAGGCCTAAATAAATATAATTATTTTTAAAAAATATTGGTTTAAAATAATACTGCATACGCTAAAATCATTTAAAAACACAAAACTCCAGTAAAATTTTAACATTTTGCCTTGCAACTCCTAAACAGTAAGAGAATGCTGCTTCTAGTTTGGACCATTGGAAAGCTGGCGAAAAAACCTTCAATATGGTGTATTCAAACGTCAAATTCGGTCGACGAGAAGTGAAATTATCATCAATTTGGTTTATTACCGATTTCTATCGATACTGCAAATATCGGTAGAGATCGGTATCGGCACAGCCTTACAAATTTTGCTTGATTTTGAAGTTTGAATACACCGTTCGAATCGTTTTTTCAAGAACTATCGATTGGTGCTAATGAGATGACAGAAGCTCGAATAGTTTTTTAATTATTTAGCAAAAACGAAAATATAACCAAAAGTGGTCCTCAGAAATTGTGATGGAGTCCACATTAAAAAAAAAACCAACCTATATGTTGAATTTATGAGCCCAAAACGTCAATTCACCTTGTAGTCTACGAGCCGTCTTACAATTGGGCCAGTACGGTATAGTACATTTTTGGTGACTATGCAATGTATGTTTAACATCAAGTTTGAGGGAAGGTTGCAACGAAGACCTTGTCATTAAATAATATGGCTGGTGTGCTTAAGCCATCTGTAGAAGTATGCAGCTCAGAACTGTGATACTGTGTGAGGAGTAAGAGACAACTCGCAATCTCATTTTGACTTGAGTCGAATTTGCTATTATCGTGGGATGTTTGTTTTGAGACGGTTGTCTTTGTAAGAAATCCCAGCCAATTTTAATTCAAAATTTGTATAGCAGGTTGAGTACATAACATTTACTATTCTGCTAATTGCCCATTTGCTGGCTTGTTTTGGCAAGAAAGTGCTTGTAATATGCTTTAAATATGAGTTTTGCCATACAATGTCGATAGTTGGCCTAGTAGATACCTAGTATGGCGAACAGCAGCCCCAAAAGCGACATATCACGTGCACATAGTATATCCTGGTAATTTTAATGTAGTGCGTCCTAGTAATATTAATGCAGGTGTAAACTAAATAACTAAATACAAATTACAACTGATTTATCAGCTGAATCCCTGAATCCATTCTGTGAACGACACTTTCCTCGATAGGGACTGAAAACATATAGAAGGTGGTGCCGTGGCAGTGCAAGGAATTTGTGCCAGAAGGGGCAAGAGTGCAAATATTGTCCCACTGACTGTTGTTGTATTCTTTCTTCTCTTCCTTGTCCATTGGTAGGAGGAAGGACGTAATGTTCACAATGTTAGTTTAGCTCCCAACGAAAACTATAGTAATTATTAGGTCTGTAATTGTTAAAGAAACGAACTTCACAATAAGTGGGTAGAAATAAACAAAGTACAGAGGTACCAACATTGCCATCTAGTAAAATTCTGAAGTAGTAAGGCCATGAAAAGTTAATTGTTTAGGTTACAGGCATGTGAGGGTGCCTTAAATTATCGCGGGTCAAAATATTTTATCTCAATCTTGGTCCACCCGCTAAATATCACATTTTCGCCAAATTTTGACTGTTTTTGACATTCCAGTATACCATTTTAACCGGCTCGAAAGGAGCCTTTTCAATGGTGCTAATTTCAAGCCTTTAGCTCAAACCACTAAGAAGTTATTTGGCAAAAACTAAAATATTTTTAATACTAGATGACATAAATAACATATTGGCAGGATATTATACTTTTTTAGGCTAACTGCAAGCTCTTTCAGTCTTGAGCTAGGTACACTTCAAAGAAATATGGTCAGTTAAATAAAATAAAATGCCTGGTTGCCTGGTGCTTCAGCTTGCAACCTCGCCCGTAAACCAAACAATTTTTTTTTGCATGGCCTAATTTACTGTGCAAAGAGCCTTGAAGTCGGTTTTTAAGTTGGCATCGAACATTGTTTCGTCTGTTGTTGTTGTGTACAAACCAGGATAAAGTCGTAGAAATTCAGTAGCTACTACGAATAACTGATAAATTGAAACAGCATAAAAGTAATGTTGACCCTTTACTTTGTCTACATTTACGAGAACTTTCAATTCCGTTTCCTCAGTGAAAATGTTTAGTTTCTCCACAATCACGCATCACATTAGAAATTATGCTGTAACTTTTAAACTATAATGTACCAATCTAATTTCATTTAAATGTTTAAAAAAGTCCATGCCTAAAAAATGCAACAGCTTAATAACTTATTTTTCAGTAATTTGAAGTGCGAGGTCGTTAGATGCGTAAAAATGCATATGTTTGTGATTTGTGGAGAAGTGTATAAAAGTGTATACGTGAAGGAAAGGATTAAACTAGGATGTTTGAGGGTAAGGGTACTCCTTAACCCCCTCTGGTCCACGAACTGAAACCTTTTGAAACTTCTACACCCCTACCTTATAGTAGTAATGTTGGGAAGCTACACCTAGCATTTTACAAAAGCTTTTAACACTTGTTTAAAAAAATCATCCTGTCATTCCATCACTATTTCAACGTAGATTTCTTATGATAGGGAAACGGAATGGTTGTTCGGTACCCCAGAAGGAAGGAAGCATTTGGCTGAAGATTCATCCTGCCATCGCTTGATAGTTGTTCATTTGAGTCGTCACCATGTCTACGAAAGCTTGGAAACTGTAAAAGCGGAGTTGTCTAGTAGAGTTCTGGAGCTAGCACCTAACGACATGTCTCCACTTCATCAGGTAAGTATTATGAAGATGCAATGGACATACTGTAGTTGCCAAAAGTAAACAGTGAGCTTCCAAATGATAAAAAATATAGTTATTTATTGCACAGCAAAAGTGGATATCATGTTTCCTCAGGTACATGCCTCAATTTTGCATGCTCAAAATATTTCTCCTTCGCTTTCTGCAAAACTTAACTATATGCTATGCTGTACTGTAGATGGTGCCGTGGTAGAATGAAATGTTCTGCATCGGCGATGTACCTACCGTACTGGCCCGACTGCATTGTAAGGTGGCACAAATATAAGGCTAATTACCGTTTTGTGCTCTTAAATGCAGCAAAACTAATAAGCAACACCATTTTTCGTAACGAAAATAAATGGGAACGATTATAAGGTGGACGACTTTCACCCAAGATTTTAACACTCCTGTATTACTAATATAGTTGATGCCATAGCATAGTTCAGCCAATGCCAATTCAGAATCATATTGTTCGATATTACGGCCACTAAAAAAAGAAAAAGTTGGTTCTCTGCCCCTCCCGCACCAATTTTTTGACGGGAAATAAAAAGAAATGACGTGGCAAAAATAGCAGTTGCGTATCAAAAATGGTACTTAGTGAAAAATGAAAGTATTAAATTACCATTCTTGTCATTAAATAATTTTATGGACACATGGTAAGCAGAATTACGAGGCAGTGTTCTTGATTTTACCAAAAATATAAAATAATTCCCCAAAATGTATGAAAAAACCGGGCTGAAAAAATAAAAAATAAAATTCCGCCTGCCTGCACGGATTTCATGAAAAAATGCCCGAGAACCAACTTCCTTTTTTTAAGTGCCTCATAGCGTTGTTTTTTTTTTAATTGTAGGCTCCATAATAATTTTTAAAGTCCACCTTTCGTTATATTTTGCTTTTCGCTAAATATGCAAAAACCTTTTGAGCTACTGTTTTCTCATTAGCACCAATGATAGCTAGTGAAAAAACAATTTCAGTTGTGCATTCAAGCTTCAAAGTCAGTCAAAATTTGGCCGAGTTATGGATTTAGACAGGAATATAAGACGAAGATGCAGTTTTGATGGAAAAGAATCGAAAAGAAATACTGTCTTTTATTTGGGCCAGTACGGTATTCTGATAGTAGTCATAAACATGACTGTAGTCACGGTTAAGTGAAAAATCTGCCCAAGTTCAAGAGTGACTGCGAATTGATATGTATAAAAACAGGATGAAATTAGAAAATAAAGACATTGTCTCTTACATGTTACGGTGGCAGAATGGGAATGCAAAACTCGGAAGTCACGTGGATTTATTAACATAAAAAATATTCCACCATTTTTCACCATTCCACCATTTGCATACAATTTTTTTGACGTCGTTCCCGCTCCCCGCGTCGCATCCGGTCCCCTCCATCCCACTGCCTTCCTCATGCCTACTACCCATTGTCTCTCTTGCCGTCGTAACTGCAAGTCGTGTGTTGTTTTTGCGGGGCGAAAACGTGGATTGTTATGTGACTATAGAGTTGATTCAAGCTTATTGCAGCAAGGTCTGTCGTAGGGTTTTTTTCAAATAGCTCGGCTCACAGAGGTCTCACGGACTAAGTCATGCCAAAGGACAACAAACCGACGTCACGTGCTATGGTGAGTGGATTATCTGGCGGATGCCGGGGATGGCAGAGTTTCTTGGCGTGGATATAGCCAAACAGAAATCAAGATGGAGGCGTTAGGCCTAGTGCGAGGACTGGCGTGTCTACTACGACGGCCATTCCATGGGGCAGCATGGCGGGAGTCCATATCAGGTTTGCCAGCGATTAGAAGTAGTGAAATGCAGGGGGCATTTCGGCAAATGTTGGCGAGTACTGTTTTTCAAAGAATCTAGGATTAACGTTCCGGGCACGGGTCCGAAAAGGCAGGGTGAAATACCGTCAAAGAGACAAGGCGAATTGGTACGAAACTCCGAGCCGTGATTACCGTCAAAGGGACGAGGCGTATGATTACCCCAGAAATTCCGCCCACGAGACGGGCTAGCCGTATTACGAAAGTGGTTTTGATTCGAAGGGGAAAGTGATTATAATAATAATGATAAAATAATGATAATTGATATTACTGTTAGTAATAATAATGGTAATTATAATACCAGAGTGCGGCATGAGCCGCAAGAGGGTAATCCGGCTCGAGGAGCTGAATAGGCTTGTTGTTTAAGAAAATGCCGAGTAATCCAGACGAGGTGAATGCCGAGCGTTTGGGGCTGGTTAAATGAAAACGTTGAGTGAAAAGTCCGCGGACTTTTATATTGCAATGCTAAATTGAATGTGTGAAATGTCACAGAGACGTAAGTGGCGGAAGGCCCGTGATGAATTCCAGTGTATTATGCGAAGTGCATATGGTTTTTGGTGGTATTAATCATAAACAGAGGCATGCAATGAAATCGTGCAGGTCCCGTTGGTGTAGGTAGATTTCCACGGAAGATGCGCGGAGGGGGAGAGGGCGTTCCCGTGAGGCGATCAGGATGCCTGTTATTTCAAAATTGTATTACGACATTTGGTTGGAATTGAGTTGGGCCTGGTTTAGAGTGGGTACCGGAGGCGTTCGTTAACATTGACGTTGAATATTTTCTATATAAAATTTTTTTTTTTGCTATTGTTGGATTGGCTTTGTTAAGTCGGCTATTGAGTATTTGGAACTGGTGCCCAGTGGGAAACTCGGGCGGTTTGGTTGATGTGCTTTCGTACTTCGCGTACGAAGCAGATAGGGTGTCCGTACTTCGTGTTTGTCAAATAGGAGAAACTAGAAAGATACATCGAGGAACTAGTGCCTCGAGGATAACATGGTAAGGGGTATGTCATTTATTGGAGACATGTGTAGCGTATGGGCAGGCGACTACAGGCGGGCCTAGATTAGTATTGAGCGCTGCCACAACATCCCCTCCCCACCCCCAACATGGGGTGCCAAGAGTGGTTTTGTCCGTATAGATACCTAGATTGCAGTGGCGTTTCGGGGGATTACGTGTGTGCCCGGTTATTTCTTAGGAGGTCTGGAGAAATAGGTTGTCTTAACCCCCTCCCCGTGTGGTTGTCAAGGTGGGGGGGGGGCTATCAGTGGCCCTTTGTTGTATGGAAAGAGAATGTGGTAGTGGTACTTAAGGGGGTTTTGATATTGTACGAAATGCTGGTCGCATTACGGCCCTTTGGAGATGACGCCAGGAAACGGCCAGTTTTCTAGGCCATGACTGGAGTGGGGGCACCCCCTCGCCCTTCTCCCTCTCGGAGGGGGAGAAAATGTGGAATTGAAAAGGTTTCTTTTCGTGGGGATAAACGTCCTTTTAGTCAGATGCATCGGCAGGAGTGCGTAGGTGACGTGGAGAGGGTAGTCAGGCTACGGAGGACCTGGCATATGTCAAGAGAGGTCGTTCAAAACCCTAACGTTGACAGGTTGCGTGCTGCTGGCAGGTGGACTGACGTGCCTTAGTCAGTGAGGGGTGGCAGCACGCCACCCGATGCGGTCCTCATCTTATGTCACCATAAAACGGCCAGGGCAGCGGCGCCATCCCCAGATTAGATGCACCAAGCCGGCACGGAGGTGCTGGAGACTGGACGCGGGCCGGAACAGATGTTTCTGTCCTACATACGACCGCACAGGCCAGTGGTTTTCTAATCAGGCATCAGCGAGGTGGCTCTGTGATACGGGGCAGGAGGCCGTCATGTACGTAACACATTTCCGGGCCGGCTTGGGGTGCTCGGCGGTGCCTGTGGCAGCTTCGGGTTGTGAAGCATCACTGTCCCGGGTAATGACGATGGGCATCGCCATCAGTATGTCACTCACACTGCCAGCGAGAATTGGTGCCGGGTCTAGCTGGAAAGCTGTGCCAACGGATAAACAGGTGTAGGACCTGGTGTAACAATTCGGATGAATAGCTGGACTGCGCCACTACTACTAGTGTGAATCTGTCCCACCAGTTAACGCAGCGAGGAGTGATTGTATGAATGAGAATTGGTGATTCTACCAGAGAACTTCTTCTCACAGGAGAATCGAAGTTCTCAGAGTAGAATCCGACGAAGCTGTGTTAACTTCCCGCCCACCTCCGCTGGTGCAGGAAAACGGTGCCAGCCGGCTGAAAGCAATGGGTAGTAGTCATGAGGGAGGCAGTGGGATGGAGGGGACCGGATGTGACGCGGGGAGCGGGAATGATGTCAAGAAAATTGCATAAATTAAGGAAAAATTGTATGCAAATGGTGAAATAAAGGGTGCCGATTGGTCAGACAGGTAAAAGGGACTTCCCACCAGTTAACACAGCTTCGTTAGATTCTACTCTAAGAATTTCAATTCTCCTGCGAGAACAAGTTCTGTGGTAGAATCACCAATTTTCGCCAAATATTGACCGTTTTTTACATTGCAGTACACCATTTTTTTTAACCGACTCGAAACGAGCTTTTCAATGGTGCCAATTTCAAACCTTTAGCTCATATCACTAAGAAGTTATTTGACAAAAATTAAAAAACTTTGAATAGGTGCACGTCAAAAAACTAAGTGTCAAAAAGAATAGCTGCATGTCAAAAAACTAAAAAGCTTTGAGCTAGGTGCATGTGAAAGAAATATGGTCAGTAAATAAAATAAAAAATAAAATAAAGTGCCTGGTTGCCTGGGGCTTCAATTTGTAACCTCGCCTGTAAACCAAACAATTTTTTTTTGCGTGGCCTTATTCTAGTTACCTTAGATATGTGTGTAGTAATCCATTAATATACTATTGGAGAGTCTTCTAAAACTCTTTTAAGAAAAAGATAGAACAAACAAAACAGTTTAAAGTATAGGGAAGTCCTTTGTTTATTTTGCTGTTTATTGTGTTACAGGTTCCATTTTGGTCTGTTGGTGGTGATCTTGGCAAACGTGAAATTGTTCAGCAGGGCACAAGTCAGTTTAGTGGCGATTTCGTGGTTGAGGACGTGGTGGGCGAAAACTTGGAAGTTTTTAGACGTCTCGTCTTTTTAGCTAACAGAAACGTGGTTCAGTCTGAAGCCCGGCTGAGACTAGTCGGTAAGTCTGGGTTTATTCCAACACATTGGTATGTATTTCGGTTGTCCGTGTTAGTCGGTTTTTTAAAAGTGGATGGCTTTTTTTTTCTCTTTTATAATTTGGCTGTCATATACAACAGTTTACACTCCAAAGATAGCCCTTTTAGTAACTATGTCAGCTGGAATTTAGTTCTGTAATGGTTTTTTAAAACGTGGGCTGTACAGTGCATCATTGTCACAGGATGTCACATTTAACAAAACATATTTTGATTAGTTAGCAACTGAGAATTTAAAAGCAAAATTTTATGAAAAGTGCGAAAAAGGGAACGTATCTTTTCACGCAGAAGAGCTTTTTTATTTAAAAGGCCTAAAAATTTTTTTTTTTTGTGCGCCATCTTCCTTGTTATAACGAGAGTGTACTGTAGATGTCACATTGCTTTAAGAGCTTCTATCACACGTTATACATCACAGCTGCACTGGAAGTTGTGTACTGTGAAGACATCGTGAAAACTTTTTAATGTACTGACCACACAAAGTAGAACAAAACAGGAGACTTGTCCACTTGAATTTTGGTAAAGAAAAATTCCAGCACAAAACTAAAAAATCCATTATTTGAATCACTTTGAAAACTCCCAAGATCGTTAATAAGATGTTCGCCACTCATTTCGCACATTTTCAAAACGACAGACGAAGATTTGTCGAAAATTAACAAGACTTAGTAGGATCTTCGTTTTGAAAATGTGCGAAATGAGTGGTGAACATTTTATTAACGATTACAGCACAAAAACTTATTGCACACGTTTGCCTTCCTCAGAAAATAAAAATGAGTCCAAACCGGAAAAACCGACATACGGTGTGTCAACCAGAAGTCGCCAAAAAAACGCGATCACTTCCTGCACCTGGATCGTTTGAGCTAACGCTAACGCTTTTTAAATGTGGGTTCTGGTTGAAACGCAATGTGTTTTTCCAGTTTGGACTTTTTTTTTTACTTCGTAGCAAGGAAAGTGAATGTTTGCAGTACATTTTTTTAGGCTGTAATTTTTCTTTACCTAAAAATTCCAAAGCGTTTGTTATTGTTACTCACCACAATGTGGAGTAGCAGGAATGCATAGCATAAAAAATATCAAATGCTACGCCCTGATTCAAATTCATACGAAGAAATCAACAAATGTAGGGGAGGAGCGAACAGCAATTTTAGTATGCCTGATGAAGACGGAGTTCAGTCCAAGCTTTCTGTCGAAAATTAGCAGGAGACTGAGACAGTGAGCGTTGTGTGTCCGTTGTTGTGAGATTGAGCGTGTTGCTTTTTCTTCATCTTGAATTTAATTTCTTTACCGAAAATGAAAGTGGACAATTCTCTTGTGTTGTGGTCAGTGTGTTAAAAAATTAGTTTTCATTCATGATTACCGCTGCAACTTGTGGTGTAGGCTCTACAAACGTGTTCGGTGTTGTACTTGCTATTCAATTGGTTTTGGCGTGGAAAAAAAGCGGCAATAATCCATCCTGAGTACAGGATAAAGGTGGTTTTTTTTTTCCAGTGAGGATGTGGATGTGTTGGTCTATGGTCTTTACGTATTAACACACTGCTACATTTATTTTTTATTTTTCATAAAGGAACAAAGAAAAAAGGGAAAAAAAAACTAGTAGCCGATCATGCATTTCTGGCCTGTGACCATCACAAGTTAATGGTATCAGGACTTTCTTTTCTGAATCAGGTTCCTACAGGTAAATATTTGATTACTAATGTTTCTGTTTAGAATAGCTGTAGGCGTACTTGCTTTCTGAATAATTAGGCTGCCATCCCATGAAAAAAAAAGTAGTGTTTGCAATATTTATGGGTGTTTTACTTAATATAATTTTCTATATGCCGACAAAAATGTTAATTACCTGCCTTTTATAGCATTCCTTCCCCTAGAGAAAAGTTGTTGGCTTCCCTGCCAACCTCGTAGTTCATTCTTCTGCTCATGCGTGCCGCAGGTCTCCCATAAAAGCGTCAGCCTCAGACCTGGCTTCATCTTTCTTCCTAGGGCCACCACGCAACTTGTCTCTACTCCCCTAGCAGCACCGTCTCCATGTCAGGAAAAGAAGAATCAGCCATTCTGTCCACCACCACCTTTCCTAGCCTCCTTGACCTGACTTGGTACTATGGACTCTCCTACGGTCATCGCTAAAGCGCACTCATCCTGTTGCACAGCGTCCAGTCTTCCGACGCTGCGGTCGCTTCTTCACCGCGCCATTATTACCTTTGGATTCGGTGGGGTCGCCCGTACCATCAGCAAGCTCCAGTTCGGCCCCAAGAACGACCAATATTCCTGAAGCCTATTCCACGGTCGTTATTGCGACCATCCTTATCTTACTTCACGGGATCGCTTCTCCCAGACAGTTCTTCTTGACATCTGTTGGATGCTGGTTTCCGACAATCTCGGTCCGCATAATCATTCTTACCACGCCGCCACCCTGGCGCCTCTCATTGGACTTTCTCGGCCATCCGTTACTGACTTCGAATCGTTCGGTTCCACTGCCATCAAATCTAGATGCACCACCTCAGCTGACGCTTGTGCCCACTAGGCTATCCGTCGCTTTCCCACATTTTCGGGAACTGGTGCTCAGCGTATTCCGTACTGTTATGGTCGCCTGCAGCCCACGAACACAACCGCTTTCCCAAGACACCATATATACGACAGAATCTCCAGCTTCATCTACTTATTCACCTTATCTTCTGTGCGTTGAACTTCGACCGAGTCCATCCGCTCCACCTTGGTTTCAGTCCTCAACCTCTGTCCGATTCCGATATACCTGCGTCACCTCCGCTTGGTCCACCAGACTTCCTTTCGTAACAACCATTGTTGCCAGCACCCTGTTCAGGACTACGATCCATATTGTAGGGATATCCAGATTGCCACGGTCCAAAAACCTGCACCACGGAGACCAAACTTGTGCCTTGCGTCCACCCTCCTCTCCACAAGCTTTAACGTCCGCAGAACTTCACTTCATGCACCGCTCACCTGACACCACCAGTCCAATTAGGGACGCCCAGGATTAATATGGTCTCAAGCCAAGATGTCCCAGGACCGATGCCACCAGCCAAGAAGCGCTTCTGCCCTTGTTCGTCATCATCGACTACACAACAAAACGTTGTATTGTAGCACATATAAATGCCTTGTACACATATATATATATATATATAAAAAGACAAAAGGAAATGAGCGAATGAACCATCCAAGCTATACACCACATTTGCTTCAACGACCGCAAGCCCCTTCTTTCTACTGGGTTATCTTCTCGGACCAACTAGACTAGTTTCCTGAAATTCCAGTGCGACCACAATCGTTCACCAAACAGATTCTAGATGTGACAAGCTATTCTTGAACCAATTCTAAAAATGGGGGGGAATGACAACAGCCTCAGACGTCCATTCTTCGATTCCACCCATAAATGGCTCTGGCTACTCCCGGGGATTCCCCTCATGTCGCAACTTTTTGGACTCCTCTATCTGCAGCAGCCATTGTTCCAAGGTGTACATTTTCATAACTCCAGGCTCTGTAAACCGTTCAACTCTGAACATTCCTTCAAATAGATCCTGCAACCATTAACGACCCTCCAGACCCAGAGGACAATCCGGATAGCCAAGGCGCGCCAGCTTCCATGGTAAGTCCTCGTTCGATCCGTGCTGAAAGTCCAGAAAGGTGCCGTTGCCCAGTCTTCCTCGTGCCACGAACATATTTCGACCCACATGTGTGTCAACATCATGGAAGGTGTGACTGGTACAACAAGAAGTGTTCCATCTGCAAAACAATCTCTGAGGACAAGTGACTTCAAATTCTACAGTATCAGAAGACGTCTCGCGCCAGGTCCATCCAAAAGGCCCAAAAACGAGCCTGCAATCGCCTACGGTATACCGCACGGCAAAAAAAGCGACCGCAACTGCTACGGGTTCCCCTTCTCAATCTGACTTCATCCCAGAAATCAACACCACACGCAAAAAGGCTGCTAAAGCCAACAAGTCTTCGCCTGCACAATCAGAACCGGCGCCACACGTCTGACCTGCTCAGCCCCCTGCTACTGGTCATCCAACCAAACAGTCTTCCTTTTCGGTTGTATCATCGCCATCCACTTC
>JAHWFP010225407.1:6795-61073 GCA_023313725.1 Lithobius niger
CCACCACTCCCAGTCTTTCGCTGTGGCTTGAGCGATGCCTACCATGTGAAAAATAACTGTGCATGACATCATTTAAGACTTGCCGCTGAGATGACCACGGTGTTTGGTTAGTAGGATAATTTTTGTATCCTCCAACTTCCGAATCAAATAGTCGGGGGGCACTGCCCCACACACGGGCATTCCCTGTTTTCAGGCCCTCCTCCCCACTCCCAGTTCATCGCTTTGGCTTGAGCAACCCGTACTGTGTGAAAAATAACTGTCCTTCGTCCATGACGTCATTTAAGACATGCCTTTGCGATGACCGCGCAGAGCAAATTGTTAGTCGAGGCAACAATGTGTCAATTTCAAGTTCTTTTCAACGCAACAACGTACCAGTTTCAACTTAAAGCCAAAGAAATGACACACTCGCCCCTTTTCATTGTAGGGGTTCCCCTTTTTAGGGGGTGCTTGTCTTCGTTTCTGCTATGAGACTTTGGATTATAATGTAAGATTCATATAATTTAGAATGAACCATAATTAGACCCAGAAATCAACATTTCCAGAATTACGTGGTGAAAGTGGGATTTATGCTAATTTACGCAGCCTTGGAAAAGTTTAAAGAAAAATATGTTTCTCGGAAATTGAGACATTAAAAATCAAAAAGGAATGAGGATTTTTTTTTTACACGCATACTATGCGATAACATGTTAATTGTTGTTGTTTTTTCAATAACTTGTCAATGCGTAAAACTATTGAGTTAGATTTTGAGCCAATGAAAAGGTCGCATCGATCCGAGACGATTAAATGGTGTACTGATCCATCAAAATCGGGGGAAAAATTTATAAAATGTATGACGTGATGACCTGGATGGCACATCCCGCCCTCAGCTGTCACTAGTTCGTGGTCTCAAATACCACTACTTAATAGACACGGACAAATAAATAGGCGAGCGTTCAGGGTTTTCCCGATTTCACCAGGGACGTACGTCCCTGATTTTACCACCTTTTGCAAACAGTCTTGTGCGCTTGACGATCGTTTCCCTCATATAAACTAAGGGCGGGTTTACGCAACAACTCGCTTTTGCATTCTCGCAGCTAGAAGCTAGAAATCGTCTGAAATTCCAATATGGCGGCGGTTTTAGCTATGTCGACTCGCAATGAAGACACTTAATAATGCGAGTTTAGAAGCGACTCTGTCCATTTCGTCAGGAGGAATTCTTTATCATATTGTCACGGATTATACGACTTAAAGCATTTACTCAAACGACGTCGGATTTAGCTAATCCAGATAGCGTTGTTACCATGGCAACGACAACTTTGCCAATTCTCGCTGCGAGAATGCAAAAGCGAGTTGTTGCGTAAACCCGCCCTAATAAAGGGCGGAAAGAGACAGTCACGACAGAGATAGTGCGAGATACGCACAGGTTTAGGCCTAAAATCGCGGAGAACCTTAACAAAGTCTGACCCGTTTGACCATCCGAGAGAACAACAGATTGCTTTGGGACAAAATTCAAGTTCCGTGGTTGTCACAAATAGCGGAAATTAGCACTAAAAGAAATATTAATGCTTGCAGCGGTTTTTTAAATTTTTTTTATTTGGTGATGCGGCGGTGCTTGAGAAATGGTATACAATATTGCAAGGGCTAAATACGATGATATTTTTTTTTCTGGTTTATAAGTGCTGAAAAGCCTGTTGTAATTGACTGTAGTAAGATGCTAACCGAAAAAGCTACGAGGAAATGTAAGAAAAAAGCCAAGAAAAAAATCCGGAAAAAGCTGAACGAAAAAAGTCGCGGAAAAACTGCGTAATAAGCCGACGGGAAAAAAAAGCTACCGAAAAAATACGTTACCTGGTTAAACTTCCTATGCCTGCCTGGTGAAATTCGAACCACAGCAACTAACCTAACCTAACCTATAGCACACCTGGCATCAAAGCTGGTTGATGCGCTAATGAAAGTTTGCATGGCATGAAAGTGAGAAAGGGGGTAACGGGGGAGGCGGGGGGGGGTAACTAATAATGTATCGACCATTGACCTTGATGAAGGCCATCGCAAATTCGACGTTTTACAATCAACCTCTTGTTTAGTTTGAAACTTGTATAGACATTTGCTAGGCATAACCAATGCAAAAAAAAAAAAACGTATAGAAATTCGGATCATTAGGCCTAGTTCAGGTATTATTAAAATTCTGAGGTTCGGCATGAGTGGCTTCATAGCTAAGGCCTAAAAAAAAAATCTTGGTTCTTGTAACATCGTGAAAACAAAATAGGGTCGGTTGGTCGGAATATTTTTTTTTTACTTTGTTTTATACACTAAAATTTGTGCATAAACCCACAGCAGTTTTTTTTTTGCAGCGCTACTGAAAGCCTTTTCCTGCAGTCCCATTTTGTTTTCTGTGTTGCGCTTCAATACGGACTAATGATTTTAAATACGGACGAAAATGCAGGGTGGTACATAAAAAAGGCAACAGCAAAAAAACAGAACCGTAAAGGGACTTTCAAAACTACCCATTCTATTAGACAATCATCTGACCCTTTACGGTTCTGGAGGGTGCTAACAAAAGAGTTTGGACTTCGAAAAATATTGCTGTTGCGTTCTTTTTTATGGACCATCCTGTACAAATGAAATGAACGAAAAAGCTCTTAGAGTCGCTGAAATCTGAAAAAAGTTAGGGACCGGCGAGTTACAGGAACCAAAGGTATTTTATTTTAAGCCTAAACAGTTTGTGTGAAATGATGTAAAGTGGTACTCGATTTACAATCGTTTACGTAGCTGTGAGAGACACTAGAAGTAAACACGGGTGTCTTTTCAGACAACGACGTAAAAGCGGATTTCTTAGGCCTAAAAACGTGCGATCAGCAAATGGATGATCTTTTTCTTTTCCAATTTACAACCTTAATGTATGTTTGTAGGCGTAAAGGATTGGCTAAAACAACATTACTTTTATTATTCAACTCGCCTTGTGTGGTTGCGTGTAGTGGCACGTGAGCAAAGCCACCTAGGCACCGGCCCAGGAACAACTACTATTACTGAAAGGTTGTAAATCGGATAAGAAAAGATTCCGCTTGTTGAGAACTGCAGCTCTCAACAAATCCAAAACAAGTCTGGCATATTTAGGCCTAAGAAACATCATTGGCTTTACTATTTTTTTTTTTTTTTTATAAATGACACCAGTGTTTTTGTTTTTTTTACCTCCAGTGTCCCTTGCAGCTAGCTTAACGACTGGCTCCAGGTGCGAGCTCCGCATCGAATATGACGTCATTGCTTCTGCGCTATAATAGACAAGGTCTGCTGTGAAAGAGCAAACAAACAGCAGCTAGCATACTCACGACTCCACACATTACTGTAGCCCAAGAAATAAAGAAAAAGGTTTCATTTACTTTATTTACCATAAAATTGTTTGGTAGGGAAGCTACTCACTGCTCAGGCTGTACAACAGAATGATGCTTGCAATTTCCGTAATTCCTAAACTACGATCCGAATTTCGTTCCGTTTTTTTTTTTTGCATTGGTCATGCCTTGCAAGTGTCTATAAAATGGTGTAAGGCCAACCCAGTGCTAAAAATAAACAGTCTCACACGACATGAAACGTCACATTTTATTGTTTACATGTGCACACTATTGGCTTTACACATTTTGGTGCTTTCCGTCTCATTTTCGCTGCAAGTCTTTTCAAATTTCAAACTAATACTGAGGTTCTACGAAGCATGGTTAAAAAGTTAGAATTTATTTGAAAAACTGCGCCTAGGTCAGTGGTCGATCGATACGTGATTAATTGGCCCCCTATTCAAATTCGAATCGTGCAAAATTTCATTGCCCTTACAACATCGACCAGCTTTGATTGCAACGGGTATTCCGTCATTTCAGTTCTGGGACAGAAATCAGGAACATAAAGCATTCTGCCCCTGAAATACATAGAAATATGTATACCTTACGTATACGTTGATGGTAATCGTGCATTTTAGCCTCGTATACGTTAAGGTATGCGAACATGCCTGCATTATACTATGCAAACATATACGTATACGTATGCCCACGTTGATATTTATCGAGATCGGAAGAAGGGAGTTTCTAAGGCCCGTATTCTGAACGCTGACTAAAACTCGTACTTGGCTTGAATTGACGTCACACCTATCTAGTGCCATTCACCACCAGAACTTCTTTTGGATACATTTGGAAGAAATCGGGTGGTGAATGGCACTTAATAGGTGTTACGTCATTTCAAGTCAAATGATGTCACACCTATTAAGTGCCATTCACCACCCGATTCCTCCCAAATGTATCCAAACGAAGTTCTGGGGTGGTGAATGGCACTAAATAGGTGTGACGTCATTTCAAGTCAAGTACGAGCTTTAGTCAGCGTTCAGATACGGGCCTTAGGAAGCATAAATTTTGACTCCATTGTTGAGCGATCGGACTCTATTGAACTCATTCATTCCTCCTCATTCTATTGAAAATGATGTGGCATTTCCGGAGACGGGAGGGAAAGAAGCAGGGATTGCTGTTACTAAAATTCCGAAAGTTAAATTCAGATTGATTGTACAAAGGCAATGCCCGACAACACTGAATCGACTCGAAATGTCCTATAAATTATAGTAATCACAATGGCTAGGCACTGAAATAACCTTTAACCGTGGGGGGCAGGGGGGGGGGGTAATGCAAACACCAACAAAAAGATTTAGTGGGATGTCTGCTCTATAATAACAGAAAGAGTCGTCCAACTTGATTTGGTATAATAAAAAAAAAAAGAAGTACTTGAAACATAGCTTCAGCTGTAAGTCCGAAATGTGAAATTAAAGCCATGATAATCCACTTGCTTTATTCAAATGTTAATGTTTTGTGTGTGTTTTTTTTACGTACTTCCTTATGCCACTGTATTATTTTGAATGAGATACTTGATTATATCTGTCACTGCATTGTTGACACTGCCACTGCATTTATCTGTCACTGAAATGAATATGGTGTGTGGTTAACGTGAAACTGAATCTAAGGGGTGCCGAACAATGATAGTCCCCCCCAGAGTAAACTATTGTGTGCGCGGCGT
The DNA here is from genome assembly GCA_023313725.1 of Lithobius niger. NCBI lineage: Eukaryota > Metazoa > Arthropoda > Chilopoda > Lithobiomorpha > Lithobiidae > Lithobius > Lithobius niger. Next base: position 11,815 of record JAHWFP010225407.1, read on the forward strand.
ATCTTGAGTCCTGCAAGTATTTTGTGAGCGGCTATTTCTTCCTGGATGGGGTGGCTTTAATCGATGGCCGCCATTGTTTTTGTAACCATCTTGGATATCAACAAGGCGCTCTACTACTGAAAACGTACAATCGATGTGTTCGTTCTGCGGAGAACTCAAGATAGGCCGCGGACACTATAAGCATGATACAAAAAAAATGAAAGTACCGGTAGTCCGATAGGTAGCCCATTTTATTGTGGGTTTACAGTCACAAGCTCAATATTCAGTGTTCACTCTATTGGCGTCACGAACAGATTGACGACAGCAGGGTAGGAAGACAAAAATGACTCAAAAAGCTCCGTGTTAAACTTCATTTCCCGAAGCACCGCATCGATGTGCTCCTCCATCCTAGTACGACTAAATCGAGTTGCTAGAGATCCAGACAACATCCTTTTTTCAACATTGTGCTTCAAGATGGATCCAAAATTTTTACAGACATTCTGAGCGGGAGAATTACGGCCACCCTTCATTACCAAACAAACATGGAGCTTATTTAGTTACTTTTGTTTTCCTACCCTGCTGTCTTCAACCTGTTCGTGACGCCAATGGAGTGAACACAGAATATTGAGTTTGTGACCGTGAACCCACATGTGCTACCTATCGACACTTAAGTTTCTTCCCTATCATGCTTAGTTTACTCTGGGAAGGTGGGGAGGGGAGATATTGTTTGGCACCTTGTACATAAACGGGATTGAAGTAACGTGCAATTTTGACGTTGACTGAACACCATACAGCTATTTGTCGGTAAACTGCTCAACGGAAAAGAAATGTAGCGATACCCGTAACGCGAGCGTCCCAACACACTTGTAGGGCGCGTTTACCCAGCGACTCGCCTTTGCATTCTCGCAGCTAGAACTCAAATCGCAATGGCAAAGGTGACATTGCCATGGTAACAACGTTAAATGGATTAGCCAAATCCGGCATCGTTTGAGTAAATACTTGCAGTCTTATAATCCGTGCCAATAATATAAAGAATTCCTCATGACGAAAAAATTTTCCCAAACGCTTCTGAACTCACGTTATTTGCCGTTTTCGTTGCGAGGCGGCAGACATAAAACCGCCGCCATGTTGGAATTTGAGGTGATTTCTAGCTTCTAGCTGCGAGAATGCAAAAGCGAGTGGTTGCGTAAACGTGCCCTTACCGTTCTCTGCGATGGTTGCAGATTTCAGTCCCCTCCATGCAGACTTGCATAAAATAAAAAGTTTGCCTCATTTTAATCTCTAGAAATGTATAATTTCTGGCAGCACTTTTGGTATAGCGTTTTTTTTTTTATTGCTTGTACTATGCTACTTAGAATTTTGGGGAATTCTGGTAATATTTTTCGAATTTCTCATCAGGTCAGATTGATACACGCAAGAGCGATATGAAAGGGAGTGTATGATAATATTACCACAGGTCCCATTTCTCGTTCATGGTCGCGACCCCTGCATGCGGCCAAATTTAGATCAACTGATCGTAATTATTTTCTTTGAACCCAAATGCCAAGGTCCAACCGCCGTGTCAGTATGGCTCAGCGGTAGGATCTCGGCATTTGGTTTCAAAGGTCGTGGGTTCAATTCCCCACTCAGGCAGTCTGACAGTTAAGTCCAAAAGGCAACGTAAATAGGTGTGCATCCGTATTTATTTAAGATGTACGCAAACACCCATCGTAGCATCCAGAATTGCAGGTAAACGCGGATGACACATAAACTCTTTCGTCAATATGGCCGCACAGTGGGTTTCTCCACCGTCCCCGTATGTTACAAGGGGCATTTATTTATGGATCGCTGCATTGTGACCTTCAATAATATTTTTTAACCAGTTCAATTGATTTTATTTGCAGGTAATCGCAATGGCCGCATCGTTATCGACGTCTTTCGGCCGGCTTGCCTTACAGCCAACAACTTGGCGGGTCATTGTGTGTCCATGAGCGAATGCTCCGTTCTCAGCTCGGCTCCCAATCCGGCTCTCATCCGGAATTCCCTCTGCTTCCGGCTCTTCTTTATTCCGGGAGTTTGCTGTCCTTCAGAAGAAGCGACTACTTCGGCAGCCACCACCGCCCTGGCCGCCACGCCCTCGGGATCGACGCCCGATGCCTCCAAAGGGACGGATGATCCATTTATAACATCAAGGGACGGTAATTACGGTTGACATCATTATTACTAAAGCAGACAGTCTTTTTGAATTTCTTCAGTTTTAGGCCTACTCCTGTACCTTATCTGAAAAAAAAAAAAAAAGATTTAATAGACAACTTCCCCGGCTAGGATTCAAAATAAAATACACAGAAGCAGTCACGTGGATCTCGCTGGGGATGAATCATCTCAAAGTGGCGCCCTCCTCCTTACGAGGAGAACGCAATTCCCACCCAAATCCTAAAGTTAAGAGAAAAATTTGGCAGAAGTAGAAGAAAGAAGGCATTTATTATTGATTTATTGCAATAGAAAAAATTCTAAAAAATTTTCGTTTTAAACGTTCCGAAAACACTAAAATTGCACTAAGTTTTGTTTTACAGGGCTCCGATAAAATTAAAACTCCCCCCCCCCCCCCCACCGTAGACTTAAGGCCTCTCCAGACAGAAGAAAATTTCGTGCGAAGCTATGCGTAACTACGTGCCTACAAGGTCAACATTGTAGCAATCGTGTGGGTGGTGTTGCGTTAAGGACGAATATTGAAGTCTTTTTTACACCATACTACGTCGGCGTGCAGCCGCGAGCAGCCAGTCTGGTTAGGGCTTTACTCTTGGCTTAATTCTCTTGGCTTAATTTAAAAATTTAAATTAATTTTCCTCCCTCTCCCCCTCCCCCCTAAAAAAAGTCCTAGGTGCGTCACTGAATCAGGAAGGTGTCTTTTGTGCTGAGCGAATGATTACACGCGAGGAAGAAGGACACAACAAGGCACGCCTCGCTGGCCTGCTTCGGCCTACGCTGGCTTGCGAATACATGTCGTGAGGGCAACGTTGAGATATCCCACCGTTGATGAGGGGTACATTGATATTTGGCTATTTGACTCAAACCAAAACCTTCTGCTGCCTCGTCGGCGAGTTTAGCCACTACGCCACTGAGCAGAGCCAGATAGAGCTTCGTGCTTTTAGTGGACTAAGAAAAACCCTTTCCTTCGTTAACATTAGTGATGAAGTGTAGCTGCGTTCTCTACCCTTATTTGTGTATGTGGTCTTTAATGGTGGGTTGCTATCAAACGAAGGTTTGCAGATCGAGAGCCATGTAGCGCTATATAGTTCTCTCTACGCAAGCAAAAGAATGCAGAAAGAAATATCTTTTAACACAACAAACAAGCCATGTACTTCCTTAATTATTGAGTGAAAATTTGATACGTCCTCGTGCACCTGGAAGCAAGCTTCACGGCTTCAGGCCGTTGGTTGGACAACGCCAGAATCTTATTTTACCGAAGTGACGGTAAGAGGGTTGAGTTCCCGACCTGCGCGAGTATTGGCACGAGTCAAGCCGGGAAGCAAAACACACGATTTCTTCTTCAGTTGGCTTGTCTTCAAGAGGTAAGACATTTTCCGCGTTTCAGGGTCGGTTTAATGCTGTACTGCTGCTCGACCGAAGAGTTTGCTTGGACCAATTACAATCACTCTGATGTTTTTCTGTCGTATTTATTATCTAAAATTCCAGACAGATCAATTTTTAATATACGTTACCTTCGAAAGAAATGACGACTGCTCGTTTCGCATTTGGCCGCATGGGGTCGCGACTTAGAACGAGAGATGAAACATTTATGTTGATGTGCAAAATGAAAGAATCCATGTTTCAGCTAAACCCATGTAGTTCTAAATCAAACTAAGCTCGTTGCAGGCCTTGAAATTGGCAGCTACAAACAATAGAATGTCTTATTTATTTCGCAGATGCAGGCCTTCAGAGTAGAACTGAATTGTTTCAAAGTTGACAGCAACAATCAGTGCGGGGCACGAGGCTTATCATTGCTACGTTGCAAAATAAATGGTAACAATATCCTCCGGAAGTGAAAACAAAGTTACTTTCTGCCTCTCCCACACCCAAAAAATGCCAAAGTTGCCAGCTAAAGGTTTCAAAAGCGTATTTATTTATTTCCCATAGAAATATTCAAATGTCAGTGCCTGGAGAATGGTTCTGGAAAAGGGTTCCGGACTGTATCAGACTTGGGGTCGCTGATAGTTATAGAGTGAGCGAAGCGAACGAAAATCAGCGTTTGTTAGCCACTATGTGCAAAAATCTGATTGGTGAGGTTTCCATTTTTGGGTGGATATCCATTAGTTGGTGTGTTTCCATCTAACACCATCCTTTCGCAGCGCGGGCTTCCTCTAGTTTAAACTTAAAATCATCCATTTCATGTGCATTGACCAACTCGTGCATTGTGCAGTCCAACTCTTTTTATTCCTTATTTTCAAAGATTTCGTTCAGTTTTATATTTTTATTTCAGGTTGTGGCAAGAATGTGGTGTTCACGATGCGAGTGGTGGGTGGAGACGCAACTTACGCCGGCCAGTGGCCCTGGATGGTATGTATTGGGAACGCTGTCTGGAACACAAAGAGGGAAACGCCATTTTGACAGTCAGTCAAGGGCGACACATCTGACTGCTTTTCTAATTAAAACCAAATACTGATGGAACGATTATTTAAAAGCCAGCATTTAACCTTGGATCAATAACGCCATGATTTCTCGAAACCAACAGCCATTAGCTATTATTGGCCCGTTAGCAACGGTTAGTTTACTGGTCATTGAATAAACAACTCAATGTACGTGACTGTGTTCAGAAAGCAATGTTGCAGTTTCGCTTAAGTTTTCGCATTTATTCCTGAAACCCTAATTGGAACAGATATCAGTACAATGCTTTCCGACCAACGGGTAGCCAACTGCCAACGCGAAATACCAAGGCATTATTTAGTACATCGTACTTTTATTCCTAATAGGCCTTTCTTTACCTTTAACTGTTTTATCGAATTTCTTTGCTAACGGCCGGTCATTCACGAGCCCTTTAACCATTTAACAAGCACACTGGCTTCCTGTCATTTTTTTTAAGTACCGTATCTGTCGGTTGTGAGATTCGAAACGGTATTCACTTGGTTTGTAGACGACGACACTAACCACGGGCTATGCTTGCCCGCTATGATCGGGATCCCCGGGGACTCCTCACGGCGCGCATTTGGAATCTGTTTTTTCGATTGTTGAGTGAGCCGTAGCCACACGTCAATATGGGGATTGAAGGGTTAATTATATATCATTAGCAAGAGAACACTGCCTGCGTTGCATAGAGTTGCGAGATTTGGAGAATCCGCCGTTACCATAGGTTAGAAAGTTAACTAGATGTAGCATCTTAATTCTCCCAGTCCAACACGGGCCCTAGCGGTAGTTTCGGCTACTAATTTCACTGATAATGTTTTCGCTTCATACTACCGTTAGGGCCCCACGTAGGACTGGAAGAAGAAACAAGCTGTAGTTAACTTTCTAATTTATGCCCTTATATACTAACAAGACGGAACGATGGTTGATGATCCATCACGTGACCATCTAACGACTATTATCTCGAGATTAGAATCTCATTGACCTTGTGATTGGGGCCATTCAAAAACTACGTGGCCGTTTTTTAAGCCATTTTTAACCCCCCCTTCCCCCCTGTGTGGTCATCTGTGGCCAGATCCTGGACCTCCCCAAAAAACCACATGGCTCATAGCCACCCCCCCCCCCCCATACTTAAAAAAAACACCATCTTAACGTGTTTTTTGACAAATGCGGTACCACTTCATATAAAATTTGTTATTGTGCCGTACTAAATTTGATGAATTGATAGTGTCCGATACGAGAAGCCCATCGATAAGTACCCCTATATTCCACTTTCGCTTTTAGACCGCCCGCACACTGAGCGACTTGGCCGTGCGGCCAGGTCGCTGCAGCCAATGAGAATGCTTACCGTTTATATAAAATCACGCATTAATCCCTGTCAATGGCTGCAGCAACCAGGCCGCGCGGCCAAGTCGCTCAGTGCGTGGGCGGTCTTAATAAACGTAGCCGTTTGATTCATTGTGTGAAATATTTTCACCAAAACGTTTGGCGATCTGCAACGACTGCTAGACTAACCTTCATCCGGGATTTGTAACTGAGATGACAGTAGAAAATTGTAATGTAATGCGTTCATTATTACGTAGGCCATCACTGCTTGAATTGTCCCAGTGAAGCACTCGACGTCAGCCGCACACTATTTAAATGAATTTATTCAAGGAAACGCATTCTTACATTGTTGAAAATTTCTACAAGCCGCAGAATCTTCCACCACTGTGCGGGATATGTAGTTCGATTGACTGGGGTCCAGACGTTAAAGGTCGATGTAGGAAAAATCTGCCTCAAAACAAAACTTATTAAGGATTCCCGCCAAGCTCTTTCGGCCGTGTAAAGTCGTGATATCAAACGCCAAGCCATTTCGCCAAACTAATCCCACCGAGTAATAGTTGTAAGGTTAAATGAAATATATGAAAATTGCTTTCTGCGCAATTTTAATTATTTCATTTAATGTTTGAAGTCTTAGTGACCCTGAACCACTTGACCAATTAGAAGAGGCCTTATGAAAAAGGCACATCCCCAGAGAAATACCTGTAAAATGAGCTAAGAACCAGCTTTATCCACCGGATGGAAGAATTTATTTTCGTGATACAAAATATGGCGTTACCAGTAGCCAGTAATTAGGCAAATATCAACATTATTCACGTCTTTTTTTCAACGAGAAAACATTAAGCTGTGTCACTAACAGTGACTTTTATGTAGTCAGGCTACCAAAGTCTCCCGATCAAACAAGTTTCAGCCTTTTCAGCCTATTTATCTTCAGATGGCTGAAAACACCTAAACTACTCTTGCAGTAAAGACACAACGTGTCTAATGGTCGCCATGCTCATGTATATATTTTATCTGGATGTTATCGTTAATCTTGTCGGGTGACACTCTAGCGTGAGTCTTGATATAAGAACAATGTAAGTCTGAGTATGATGGTATGCACAGACTTTTGTACGGTAAATGCACTCATCCATTGGAGATAATGGCTTTCCCTTCAATGCAATAGCCACGTGGCTAATTTCGGAACCCCCCCTCCCCCCATTGTAGTTACTTGTGGCCGAAAGCCAACCTTCCCCCCCACCCCCTGGCCGGCCACGTGGTTTTTGAATGGCCCCATTAACGAAGTTGTATTCACGTGTTTTTGGCCAAAGAATTCAACCATTGACAGGGAAACGGTGGAATCCGAACTCTCAAGCATGGAGAGAATGAATTGAAAAGTGACGACTATCTATCACGTGACGTCTATTTGACACCCGTTTTTTTTGGGGGGGGGGGGGGAAGGGTTAATCTTTAGCGCACCTAATATCATTACCACAAAAAATACTGGGCACTCAAGACACAAAACTCGTAAGGGCCCCCGCGCACTAAGCAACCAAGCCGCTGCGGCCAACAAGAATGCATACGATATATGTAGTACCGCGCACTTGGCCACCGCGGCCAGTCAGTCGCGGCAGTGACTGGAATCTCGAGCGGCGTGCAGGCAACCGCAAGGCGACCATACTTGCTCCGTGTTCATTTTTCACCACGTGATCGAGAATTAACAATGGAAAACGGACGCGGCCGCGCGGCACGTCGCCGCGTTTTGTGGTCGCCACGACCACTCGCTGTACGACCTGGTCGCCTAGTGTGCGGGGGTCCTAAGACTGGCGCACCTGCATCAATGATCTAAAAAGTATTGACTCAAAGCCGTGACGTGAATGCTTTTGGGTATCGTTTTATGTCTCAAGTCTTTCAGTGGCGTATTAATTTTTGGTTGATCTTCCTGAATAACGGTCTTTAAGTCTGATTGACGATGTCTGGTTAATTCTGGAATTTAAGAGTCAAAAACCCGGAAACCCCTTTTGCTCATTTTATTGACCTGACGAACTTAATGAACAGGGTGTAATATTTGAAACGAATCTGGCATTGGATCCAAAAGTTATCGTGGATACAAACAGACAGACAGACGCCAGCACAGAATTAGAAGCTCCTCGTCTCACCTGTGCATCACGTATCACTAAAAATATATAAATAAATCTAAACATTTTCTAGACAGGGACGGGCGGACTTGGGGTGCAGGGCAGTGGCGGAACTAGAGGGGGGCAGAGGGGCGTTTCGTTCCCCGCCCCTATAGGCTTTTCAAGGCTTTACGTTGTTCGACAAAATTGGCCAAGTCACTTTTGCATTTATATTTTTAACTTTTTTAGACGCTGAAAAACAGGAAAACTAAAGAGCCGTTCTTCACAGAATTTAATTCAAATTTAGGATAGAGCTTGAAAAATAACATTTGGGTACAATTATTTACCACAAGATGGCTGTATTTCAAGGTTGAGGATGCAACTTTCATCTTAGCTAATTTATACTTCTATTTCACCATTAAATCACTAAAATAACTAGGTAACAAATGGAGACATGAGCTCTAGCTCATTAATTGGTAGATTAGTTCAATATAACTCAACTTATTGTGTGCGCGGCGTATCTTGAGTCCTGGAAGTATTTTACGAACGACTACATCTTCCTGGAGGGGGCGGCTTTAATCGACGGCCGCCATTGTTTTTGTAACCATCTTGGATATCAACAAGGCACTCTGCTGCCAAAAACGTACAATCGATTATCTGTGTTCGTTCTGCGGCGAACTCAAGATAGGCCGCGCACACTTTAGTTGTTTGTGTTTACAACGGTTCAAAAAGTAAAAGATTGGAACAGACAAGTGTTTTTTGCTGGACTGGAATGACTCTTTACTTTAAAGGTCTAGCTCAAACGTACTGACATCACGAAAATCAGAAAAGATAAACAATAGGACAATTCTGAACTCATATTTTGCTTAAAATTCAGTACCAACATTTCTAACAAACCATCCGGGGTATTTAAAAAAAAAAAAAAAGTATTTAATTATGAAAAAAATTAAAGATTTACATGTCTAATTTTTGTATACATATAGTGCAGTCAGCAAAACTTATAAATTTTATAAATACGTTTCCAACGTCAAATATTTACGAGGCCAGAAAACACCGGAAAACAAAAATGTGTCAGCGTCCGGGGCCCCTCCGGGACGCCCAGTTGTTCTTGGTTTCCACCTCCATACCACTCGGCTAAATTGCTAGTATTGCCCCCTCAGTACAAAATCCGAGTTATACCACTGGTGCAGGGCATGCAACCGCTACCCCAGTCTGAGCTTTCAGGGGTTTAAAAAATTTTTTTTCTACGATTTATATCGTTTTTAACAAATTCCTTATTTCCTTCCTTCAAAAGTATATTTATCTCCTATTTTCCTTTGCATTCTAATGCATTTGGTGTTGTCGAAGCACCACGTAATTGTTTTAATGAAAACTACATTTTTGATTGAATCATTCCAGTAGCCTAAATCATAAAGTGGTGTTAATAAATTAACAGCTTATTTACGTTTTTTAAAAATAAAATTTGAAAATATATTTGAGCTGAATATATAAATATATATTTTGAAAATATTTTTAAGCCCACATAACCCAAATCATATTGTAAAGCAAATTTGGTCTTGACCAAAAATTAAAGGTACATTCCTCCTGCTTGGCTTTCCTCTATGGCTTTGTTTTGCAACTTTACTTACGACGCGTGTAAATGTTGCAAATCCATTAATTTTCCAATTTTTTCCCTCGTGAGAAACTGTTTTAATACATTCATTATAACCTATGTGCATTTTGCAAAAGCTATTTTGCGCAGGATGCTCAAATAATAGTGAGAAGGTATGTCTTTTTAAACCAATTAAGTCAAAAATTACCATCCGCATCCCCTAAAACTATTTTTGGGCCAGGCCTTGTTTCTAGAGTTCGATGCTATATTCTGATTTGCATTTCTGTTTTTTTTATTTCAGGCTGCCATTTTCGTGCAAGCAAGACGGAGGAAAGAATATTGGTGCGGAGGAACGCTCATCAGCAACCAGCACGTGCTTACTGCTGCTCATTGTCTTAAAGACGCTAAACAAAGAACGTATGTATTGCACCCCAATAATTTATGCGTAAAATATCGAATGAACACGGGCTGAGACAGAGCGAAGCTAACTCTTGCTTGAAATACGCAGATATATTATACCACACTCCATGGCTGTTTGCTGTGACGTGCATGATCACGTGACTCCGCTAGTCTAATCAGACGGCCAAACAGCCGTTGTCCTCGTTCGTCATTGGCTAATTCATGGTGACGTCACGGCAAGCAGCCATTGCGCATTGTTTAGAAGGTTACAATTTCCATAGGAGGTCTGTACGGGCCTAGGGTTAATATCCGTACGAGACCCCGCCCCAATCTCTCCCCAATCTTTTTTACCATTCGGCCAAAACCAAAAAATAAATTTTCTCCTGAATGTCACGATTTTGTTGGGCCGCACATTTGTGTTATCTTTCAAATCACGTAAAAACGGAGTTCGGATTTCTTAATTTTTATAAGCAGCTGGTGGAGCCCTTTCCGGTCCTGGAGTAAGAATCCCCACCACCCCAACGTCTCTGTGGCCTGCTTATAGTAGTAATTTCAGAATGTCAACATATTATGGAGGGTTTATTTATTCATTTATTTTTGGGATAGACAACGAATTGCCCCGACAGTGATACAACCGAAAATTATTTTGGGTTGGCGGGGGAGGGCGGGGAAGAGGAGGATTCTTATAGTTCAGATAAGGGTCCGAGAAATCAACAAAATGGTCTAAGTAGAGGGAGGAGGTTGCTTTAAGTCCCTGGAAGCCCTGAAAAGTACAGTTTCAGCATTTTCAAAGCATTTAAAAAGTTAATTTTCAGAATTGTATTAATGCGCAACAAATGCATTTATTTGCCTACTTTTCCCAAATTTTATTCTTAATTTGGATCTTTGGAGGTCTTTTACCCTCTTATTTTGTCGTCCTCCCCCCCCCCCCCCCCCCCCGTCGTCTTTTTATTCCCCGCACTGGTCTCTGTTGCTGCAACTGGCGGAGCACGTGGATGCTTTCCTGCAATGCAACATGTCGTTTTGATGCCTAGCCGCCATCTAGCGACGACCTTACCTACCATATTGTAAAACTACTGAGACCAGAGTGAAATGCGGCCGCCGCGTATTCGTGAATTTAAGAGCATCCAATAGAGTCGTGGACGGGTAGAGGAGTTCGCAGCTTGAGTGAGTCTACATTGGTACTCGTAAATAAAATGATTTACTGATTACTGAAAACTTATTATTAATTTGATATCGTTTCGGGATTGAATGCAACAGTGGTGGAATGTTCCTGTCATAACAAAAATATAATCACGTCCTAACAGATTAAATGGCACAACTGCCACAGTTTTGCATTCTGCCATCCACTCCACCAACTTGGCTATATATCCCTACTTACTCATTAGCGAAAGATACTTTGACGAAATGTGTAACTAATATGAAAAACAACCAAAATACTGTTTTCATTGGGCTTTTAATAAGAGAATGCGAGTATACATGGGAAGAATAGGAGGGGGGTCATATCTTTAAAATTAGTAAGTAACTGTAACTTCGACACTAAAATCATTAAACTCATCAGTGACTCGATCGCTCGTGCCTTCAACGTTCGTTATTTTCACTATTGATGCTTATCTCGTTAAAATCAGCACAAAACTATACTGTGAGATATCGGAATGGAAGCAAAGGGAATACTTAATCTGCACCTCTGGTTTTACTATAGTACGCTCTATTTTACATTAGTACTCACACAGTTAATTTTACCAAAGTACTCTCTTTTGAAGTTTCTGGGGTTGGAGGAGATAAGAGTGGATCAAACCACGAACTGGAATTAACAAAAACCCAGCCAAACCCTACATTCTGAGAGAAGTAAATTACATCCTGCCAGCTGTGGTCGGCTGGATTTTATTATTTTGAGATTTTTACTCCTCAACTCGAGCACCATGCTCGATGTTCACTGGAAACACCACAGGTAACTTTTCTACTTTCGTAGTTAAAGGGATATTCCTCCCAGCGCCATTTTTCTCGATCCTCCACATCAAGTACGGCCCCAAAGGTTTATTTCCTTACCGTTAGTCTTTCCCCTGATAAAAATCCTTTTTTAAATGTGGCGTCTAGGAGATTTTCTGTTGAATACAATGGAACTTTATTTACGAACGACCCGTAACTATATGATGCATTGCGCGCTTACAATAACCATGACGTTTCATCTCTGTGTGTGCAGTTACTAATTTGCTAATAATTACTATGAGATCAAAAATCTAAAAGCGTAAGGCGGTAAAAAATTTAAATTAATTATTCCAATAGATCGCCGAAGCAAAATTATAAGACACTAGCTTCGAAAATTATAAATCGTGATGTTAAAATACGAGAATCAATCCGGTTTGTGACGACACGATTAATGCGTTCATGCTGGTTCGTCTATTAGGCACAATGCCAAATGAGACAGTAGCTACGTTCTTCAACGGAGCTACTATCTCAGATGACCTTTGGTGTTCGTATATACGCAGACGGCGACCACTTCGAACTGTTATAAGGCAGGCCGGGTGTCCCTTTAAATAAATCAAAGCTTTACTCGACGCTGAATGGTTACCGACAAACAAACCATAGATCTACACAGTCTACCGACTTATACCTTGATTAAAAACAAAGAATGTTTTCCTTATATGGGCATCTCACTGTTCTCACAGAATAAATGTATTATGGATTGGTCGCTTTTGTTCGGACCGTCACACGTTACAAAGTGAATCGTCCTTAACTTGAAACGAACGATGGGTCGTATAGGAGCGATTAACCGATATTAAGGTCGTGAATCGGAATACAAAAAGACTCCACTTGCTGAAAATTGCAGCAACTGCCAACAAATCCAAAAATTGACTATTTTCAGGTCCAGGAAAATCCGCTCTCGCAGCGTTGGCTTGAGAAATTACGCTAATGTGTTTGCCTCCAGGTATACCCTGTATCCCTTGCAGCTAGCTCAACGACAGGCTCCAGATGCTAATTCCGCAGTGAATAAGGCGTCGTCACTGCTCTGTAATTTACACATTTTAGTACCAACTTCTTTCCGGAAAGTTTCTCGAGACCGAATTAAATCCGAAAAGGAGTTTCTTGCTAAATTTTACAAATTTTCGATTTCGTAGTAGCACTCAGGGCACAACGTATATTTCAGCCGATAATGTCCCACAATACAATACGTGTTTACAACTCACATTTTTATCACTCAGAATTTTGAATTATGTGGTATTTATCGACAATGCTTTTATTTGTATCATAAGTCTTTATGTAGATCATGTAAGTACGCTATTCGTATGGTAGTCTTGAAACTTGGGCACCATTCCTGTAAAATTACGGTTTAGCTAAGTAAATACTTTTGCAATACCCGGATGCTACTACTATAATATTATTGTTATTATTTCTTATTAATGTTACCTTCAGTGCATGACGACATTCCTAGGATCTTTTACATGCCACAATCGATGTGAACATGAGGCCACAGGGATCTTCTCTTCTCGAAAATATTAGAGGTGGCTGCTCATATGGTAGCGCCTCACCTCAGCCACCCCTAGTATTTTCGAGAAGAGAGGATCCCCGTGGCCTCATGCGCATATCGATTGTGGCATATAAAAGATCCTAAGAATTTCTGATTGGAATTATTTAGAAAAATTGATCTCTCACTTTCTGGCGCTGTGGCTTTGGCTGGGACCACCTTAAATCTCCAAGTCTTTTTAATTTATCGCTAAAACGACCGTATCCAACTCTCGAGCCTTCCAAAATCTATATACCAACGTATTTGAATACAAGGGTTTTTTTTTATTCAAATTCCTTATGAAGTAAGTGCACTGTGTGGTACAAAAGTTAGGTCATGGTAAGCCATGGCCATGGTAAGCATTGTAATCAAACAAATGTTGGGTAAGGGTCGAATATCAGGCCAATACTCTGATTATCGGTGCTCAGGGGGATGAGGAAGGGAAGTAACGGGTAGCTCCTTACTGGCATTATAGGTGGGGTGGAATATATATCAGTATAACACCACCACATCACCAACACACAACACAATACCCAAAAAACTAATGTATCAACCATTACCATTTACCAATACGGTGATAAAAAAAAACTAATATTTGTTTAGGTATTCCTAATGACCATTTGTATCCAAAAAGAAGAGTTTTTTGGGAGTAGCATTTCTACTCTTGGTATTATTATTATAGTTTGGTATTGGGGAGAGGCGGGTCACTTCTGCCAGTCCGCTTGGTGTTTGGTAGGAAAGGGGTAACTTCCCCCTAACAGGGATCCTCCTCGTTGGATCTGAGGAAGATGGGTGGGCACTCTTGACCTTCCTTCCTTAATCTTCTCTTACGGTTTAAGATTTATCCGATTATTTTATCTTCCCTGCCTTTCATTTTTTTTTGTCTATTTTGGAAAATTCTTCAGGTTGTCAACGTTTTACATGTATTATTACTTTTTGCCTATCCATACTATCCATAGATCCTTTATTTCCACCTTTTAGATTGTGATGGTGACTGTACAGGGTCTGGATGAATATTGATCAGCCCGGAGCTACTGAAGTGAGGTTTAGTACCAAAAGATTAGGCGAAAACGCATGGAAGGCACATTAAAAAAAAACCGCAGTTTTTCACGGATATATGAGATTTTGCAAGTTAAGTCGAAAATTTCGGAAAATTGTGAGAGAAAGGTGTACGTCAATGCTTTCTTAACGAATTTAAAGATCGGGTGCCTTGGTTTAAACATTTTTATGGAAATAGTTCACAAAGTACGAAAGGAAGAAACGGCATAAAGTCAGAAAATAATCAATTGAAGCCAAAATAGTGCACACATTATTTATAATCTGACTTAGTGCTGTTTCTACCTTCCGTATTTTGTTTAGTCATTTCCATAAAAGTGTTTAACCCAAGGCTCCCGATCTTTAAAGTCATTAAGAAAACATTGACGTACCCGTACACCCTTCTCTCAAAATATTCCGAAATTTTCGACTTAACCTGCAAAATCTCACATATCCGTGAAAAAAACTGCATTTTTAAAACGCATTTTTCACAAAGTTTTTTGGTATTAAACCTCAGTTCAGTAATTCCAGAGCTGAATCAATTTTCATTCAGCCCCTCTTACTTAAATTGTAAGCATTTTGCACCGAATATTATGCCTCTCTTTAAGTTTAATTTACAGTGGCGTAGCTAGGAATTTGGGCAACATGTGCTTAGGCAGATAGCAACATGTGCATGTGGAAGACCTGGTGCCTGGTGGTGGGAGAGGAATTTTTGGCCGATGGATGTTAATTTTTTTTGCTTACCGGCCGATGGGGAGGTTGTACATCAAATTCTAAACAATACAACTTTCAGTGAACAAATATTCAAATACCAATCAGAGGCGTACAGTACTGTACTATGCCTACAATAAATAAAATGATAGAAATAATCTAGCATACGAAACAGTTGTTTATTTATTGGCGAAAAGGGCAACGTGTGCGAACACTGAGGGCAACGTTTGCACACCCTTAGCTACGCCACTGCTAATTTAGCACAACAGTAACAGTCTGTGGAGTAATCCTCCCAAGTCGCAAGTCATTTTTCTTTTACAAACACAACTGAATTGATTTTTTTTAAATTTTGTTCCAGTTTCCCTCCTCATCAGCTGACTGTACGTTTAGGATCGTACGACTTAAAGGATCAAACGAGTGCAATAGACCTTGGAGTTGACTCAACGACTCTTCATCCCAACTTTCGAATCAATGGGTTTTACAATGACATTGCCATTGTTAAGTTAGAAGAAAAACTAACCTTTAGTGATTACGTTAAGCCAATCTGCCTACCAAACGAAGTAAATAAAAAAGAAGACTTGGTTGGAGAGTTTGGCACTATCACTGGTTGGGGTGCCACTTTTTATAGTAAGTAAATATTAGTGACTCATAATAAATTACTATAAATGCTTTGCACCTGTAAATAGAACAAATTGTGCGAGTGGTGTTGTCTTAATTCAGCACAATACAAGTGTGCACAATATGCGTAATACACAAGTTGTAAACTGTCTGTACTTGCCTGGGACCAATATACATAAAACACCGTAAAAAACTACGTGCTGTTTTACCCAATCTTTTTTTTTAAATAACAACCTATAATTTCCAGCACCAGCATTCCAGCATGCGTGAGCCGACTAGTTTCAACAGTACTACTGCTAGGTCTCTTGCTTCCATCTCTTGTTCGAGGGCGACCAGGAGATGTCCGCAAATTCTCCTGATTTTCTATTTGAAAATTCTTTGTTTAACCATGGCTGTGCTACACTACAAGCCAGTTCATGGGTGAAACATAGCATACGTGACTAGACTACAAATATACAGCCGCCAAAACACCGTTAATTTGGTGATTTTTCCTGTTGTCGCTCTCCGGCAGTTGAGGGCATTAGAACTGTTACAGCCCAAAAGAATGTCAACAGAAATGCTTTTGCTCTTTGCCTTGCAACACTGTCTGGAAATACACGACTGTGTCACTATTTACGCCAACGACCGAGAAATAGCTTAAGTGCGGCTGGGTGATAACTTAAAAAATTGCTAAAAATTGGTTTTAAAGCTAATAAAAAAACTAAAAGTATTATTTTATAACACGCCTCTAGTCCCCAGGAGAGGTTGTGACTTATGTACAAAACCGTGCTCTGCCGCCTGGCTGTACAAGCCTCCACCTGCATCCTCGGCAGTGTCACTTCATGTTTGCCATATTGTCTAACCATCTAATACCCTTATAGGTCTGGTCAGATACCTTCATAGTTCATAGTTTAACACAGGTTTACAATAACCACTTCATCAACGGTTTGAAAACTGCATATGTTTGGAAGGCACAAATCATTTAAAGCCGAACCGGTTGGTTGTAAAACAGTCATGAATTAGCCGAAGCTCGCTTGAGTCTCCTTTTGGCAATGTTCCTAACGTGCTAACAATGTTTGGATCACAAATATGGCTAACAAATACGGCTATAACGCCCTTCCTGTATTTCTCCTGACAGCAAGCATTCCACCGCCAACCTATTTTGCACATTGGTGTCTGATTGTTAAATGCTACATTGGCCAGTAAAGGGGATATCTGCGCCCTCATCTATAAGACACAAGCCGTTCTTTACACCGTCTAAAATAAAACTGCGATCTGAGTCATCAATTAATTCCTCTGCCCACGCATCAAACTTTAGAGCAGAAGAGACGCCCGAATTTTTTGAGTTATCAATATCAGGTTTAATTTCGGCGCCCATTCGAGTGGCCCCTACTGCCCCATACTGGTGTGCAAACTAATATTGTATGTGCAATGACCTTGAATTTAAAGAGCATACATGCTTCCCTACCAGCACCTTTTCCTTTCTTAGTTGAGTTTTGGTTTGATCTATTTTGGATTAGCCTATCATGTAAATGCAGGGCTGCTAAAAACAGGAATCCGTGATCCAAGGTAACTTGGTTTCGCTATTTTAAGTCGATAAGTATTATCAGAGTGCAGCACAGATTTCCATTCAAAATCCTCAGCCAGTTCGCTAATTTGAATGGTGTGTGTTAGATATTGCACTACTCCATCAGATGAAAGCTGTTTTGTTTCAATCAAGTTTACCAAAATGCAAGCAGCTCACTGATATGGAGTTAGTTTTTTGTTTTTACTGGATGATGGTCTACTACCCTAGAACCATTGACAGAAATAGCTGCTGGCTGGAAATCGTTATGTAACAAAGAGTTAAAAAGAAAATCGATCATATATTTGCGGTTCTGAATTGCCGGAGGATGAAGGTAATCAGCGGGCAGTGGAGGGCGATGTTGACCATAGCTGGTTTTTGGCTTTTGTTGGCAACCATGGATGGATTGACAGATGACATCATCCAGCGACCTTTCTCTTTCGATATTAGCAGCACTATTCAGTAACCGCAAGTCCGATAGGATGGGTGGAGGTTGGTCTTGTTGGGTGCAACTTGTTGAGGCAGGTTGCTTAATCTCATTCACGGCAGCCTTGGTCCCATAGCGCAACATTTAAGGCCTGAATATCTTCACTGTCCATTCGACTGAGCTCAAGGAGCGAGTTAAACTCACTTTCAGATAATCGATTGATTGTTTCTTCGCTAAGTTCATTGTGACAGACAAGTTTGTAAAACCTTGTTGCTGTGGCTTGACCATTGCCGGAAACGTTTCTATCTCCAGGACAGTCTAAGAGCAGGTTTCTTACTCTTGTTACTGCATGCCGCTAAACAATGAGAATGGTGCGTTTCACTTAAGTAAACCTTTTAAAGAAGTTCATAGTCTGCCACATTTTCTGTTAGATTTAGAGGCTTGATGAGTCACTGATTCTTTAAGTGCAATCACTTCGGGCAAGGAAGCTTTTATAGGTGATTTCATGGATGTTTCTAACCAATATTTAAAATTTCAAACGCTAGACACAAAATTTGTGGAATACAAGGTGTTTCGGAGCATGTGTTTTCCAGTTCCAAATTAATTCTTGACCATGGAGGATATTTGGAGTTGCGCTTTGGACAAAGTTCTGATTAGCAGTAAAGTGTATACTATGCTGGCTTCGCTTACAAATCCTTAACCCTTAAAGTGCGGGGACGAGTATACTCGCCAAAAACACAAGCACAGCTTTGATTCCTAAAAACAGAGTCCAAAGTATGCACGAGATGGCCAACAATGGAGAAACGACAACAATACCAGGTTCCCTTAACAAGCCGACTCTAGAGACGGCCGTGGCCGAGTTGGTAGAGGCGTGCGCCTGAAGTTAAAGAGCTCCTTCAAGTTGCTAGTTCGAGTCCAGTACAGGTTACCCCTACTTTTGTGCAGTTAAAGGGTTAACACAACTTAACAAAAAATTTTTTCAAACACAACTTAACCCTTAAAGTGCGGGCGACGAGTATACTCGCCAAAAACACAAGCACAGCTTTGAGTCCTAAAAACAGAGTCCAAAGTATGCACGAGATGCCAACAATGGAGAAACGACAACAAAATTAATTCAGCAGTTAAAGAGTTAAATAAAATAATTGAATTATTATATAATATTCTCTTAAAATGAACTAGCTCAATGGGTGAATTATGTGAACAGGAAATGAACGTCTTCAATTTTAGCAGTAAGAATATTATCTTTATAAACACATAAATAAATAATCTTTCCCGCAACTAAAAGCACACAGGACAGAGAAGGACACCGAGGCTAGTTTAGATCTACAAGTAGGTAAATTTGACTGGTGGTTGACGTCTTTTCACTGGTTAAAAACAAGGTTAAAATAAATGCGAATCTGAAAAAAAGCACATGGTATAGTCAAAAGGACAGTCAATTTCCTCCAATGTGTGGTAGTACTGCAGAAATTTCAAAATTGTTTGTTTTACCAGTCAAAACTTCACAACTGCGTACTTTTCTTATATTCTACACTCATTAAGGATGCTTTGTTTTTAATTTGGTGCATACAAATAATATGTTAGTGCGTACTGACTGCTTCGTTATATTTATGTCCAGCTTATTGTGTCTTGGTTGCTTCATTTTCTACAGTTTAGCTCTAGGACAGAGCTTTTCAACCTTTTTTGACCCGAGGTACCCATCGAATGTTTTGTGGACTAAAGGTCTCTGCTCTGTCAAAGTTGCAGACTTTTTTTTTCAAGAAAAATGGGTATTAACCCCCCCCCTCCTCCATTGCACATGCCACTACCTGAACCTCTGTACTCAACCCAACACATTGTTTATTACTTAACTTTAGCAAGTTTTCTTTACTTGTCTGCTTTAGTTAGAAAATTAGTTCAGGTTCCGCAAAAGTTGGACTTTAGCAGTTAACATTACAGTTTGCAATCACATTACAGTACAAAGCGCACAACACAGTTAAAAATACATGTGGGTAATGCAGCATACATGGGCTATTGTAGGTAATTTTAAATTTAATTTTCGTATTTTAACTTTGCTAACAGTTTTGGGCCGTTACGATGGTCCTGTAGCAATTAAATTGTGCTCCGTATGTTCTGTACTCATATTGGGGCGTTTAATGCTTGACCATTAAACTTACGGGTTCTATTTTCATCAGTCAGGAGGTTAGTTACTTCACCTCTCATCAAGTGAACCAAATTGAACATCCAATAAAGCATTAAATCAAGTAAATTACAGTATGGACAGCCAAATGGGCTCGGTTAGGTTATGGTTCGGGTATACCGGTAAACCAGACGATCTCAAATGTGGCAGCAGTTTTA
Source organism: Lithobius niger (assembly GCA_023313725.1). NCBI lineage: Eukaryota > Metazoa > Arthropoda > Chilopoda > Lithobiomorpha > Lithobiidae > Lithobius > Lithobius niger. The sequence goes on from JAHWFP010225407.1 coordinate 31,975, forward strand.
CCACTATCTTATCTTGCCTTTAAAGATCGTTACAGGTGTTTGTTTGGCTTCCATTTAGGTGTTTTTTTTTCTCTCAGCAGAAAAACAGACAGACAGATGGACATGCTTCCATAGCGTGGTTGGATATTACAAATAGTTTTGTACAGCATAGTCCACTTGGATATGAGCTTGACACATTCACATTAGACACTGCAACGGTCAAGTGTTCTCTGAATCCGTGGCACACCAGGAAATTTGTTTGGAAGGAGCAAATGAACTTGGAATTCAATTTTTTTAAACTTCAAACACCCTTTCGATGCAACCCTGCTGTGAAGTAATCAAAACCATGGGAAATGCAAAGGTGTACGCTGCTACATATTATGACATTCGACGCCAAGAGTAGTAAGATATGATCACTATACGACTGAACATATTCCAAAATAAGAACTTCCTGTCATATTTCATAATAATAATAATAAACTTTATTTCATCCAGTTGAGGATATACGACAGCACAAAAAAATACAAAAACACAGAACAAGAAACGTTTGACTGGAGAAAATCACAGTAAACTGTAATAGTTCCTAGTGAACCAATCCAAGTAACGTTTGAAATCTGCCCTTGAGAAGACACCCAAATCTGCAGTATTGAGCATGAGCTCATCTAAAGTAGTACGATATCGATCTTGCAACCGACCAACCCTTCCCACTGAAGATGTCATAACTGCGGCAACAAGTCTGTTATCATGTGTAAGCAGATTTCGATACCACTGCACCAAGTGCCCACCCAACACGACCTCAAAAGGTGACACTCCTGCTGCAATACAACTAGCATGGCTAAGCGAAAAACGAGGGACCCCAAGAAATCTCTTGACACTGTTATGATAAAATGTCTTAAGAGTGCCAAGAGCTTTCTTGGTATACCTCTACCACAGTGATCACCATACAGAGCTCAACATGATGAGAACAGCTTTGCAAACACATGTACATCAACATTCTTAAACTAGCTGTATAAACTTGCTGTCGACTTAGTTAAGTTGCTTTGGCGAAGGGTTGACATCTTTAAAAAAGTATGTCTAAGAAGTGCTGTTAAATATTTCTGCCAGAATATTGGATCGACAGGCTATATTGCGTATAAATTACTGCATTTATGCACGTTTGCTGCTAACATAGCTTCCATAATGTTTTTTTCTGTGGAGGCATGCAGTTGTTGAAGTGATTTCATTGCTATGAATCCAAAATTTTTACATTTAATTATTTCTGCCAACCTCTTGATCGTAATGATAAAATTCTTTAAGCTGTATAAATTCTCTCTGCAATAGCACTAACAAGTGTCTGTTTCATTATGACAGGTGGTCGAGAGAGTAGTCTTCTTCGTCAAACTGAGCTTCCTATTTGGCACAATGCTGACTGTGACAGAGTCTTTGCTCAGAAGATTGAGAGTATTTTTATGTGTGCAGGATTGGCAGATGGAGGAAAGGATGCATGCCAGGTCAGTGATCCTGTCTTAAACTGGTTAGTGTATTGCTCGTGTATAGTGTATATAAATATGTAGCGTTTCGATACTGTGAGGAAGATTGCCTTATCATGTGGCAGATCTCATCTAAATGCATAAGATACTATCAGTGGCAATAATGTGTTCTCCCTATGTCCCTAGTAATCATTTATTAAATGTTTAATAAAATTTTTTTCCTTCTTTCATTAGGGTGATTCAGGAAGTCCATTCATGCTGAACCGTGATGGACGTTGGGTTCAATACGGAATTGTTTCATTTGGAGAAAAATGTGCTCAAGCAGGATCACCTGGGGTCTACACACGACTCACCGAGTTTATAGATTGGATCAAAGACAACACTGTTTGAAAAAGAAGTGTGCATTTGTTGACTGGTGTTCACTTTCTAAGCAGACTATCGAATTAGTCATCCTGCAGTCAGGTTTCTGTCTTTGCTACGAGAAGCCACTGCTGCAAATTCGTACTGCTTGAACTCCTAGAGTAGGAAACAAAGACAGAAGCTCAGTATTAAAAAAACTGAATATGTACAGAGGAAGCAGAAGAACATGAACAGTGATTAATGCTTCAGGGGTTATTAGTCACCGCAATCAGGGTTTTAATCATAAACTATCATTGAGAGTGTGTGATGCTAGACTTAAGCAAAATTTATTTTTGTAACAATCATTGGCATTTACCAGTGAACATATGCAACTGATTGAATACCAAAGACTCTTCTAATGAATTCATAGCAATGCAATAACATCAGTAGGAACAAGCAAAAATATTCTCATGTGTGCCACTAAATATCCTCACTGCAAACATCCATCGGTCAGTAAACAGAACTAGAACTGCACAACGTAAGTTATATATGTACCAAATAGTCGTGCCTCTAATTGTGAAAAAAAACCCAAAATGCTGCAATGCTTGAACAAAATGAAACACTTTCAAGATTTGCTGAAATCCTTGTCCAGAACAGTAAAGACATGTGTGCTTCTTGAATTATGACAATTTTTTGCTAGTGACATTATGCAAGAAACAAGCCAGACCCCTACTAGCTCAAGAAGAATGAAGCCATAATTACAAAATTAAAATCCATACATTTAATAATCACTCATCAGGCCAGCTGAATGATTCATAATGGCGTTGCTGATAATGCGTTGTATATTCATTTCACTCAGTGGTCCATTCAAGGACTCTTAGGAAAACGTGCAGAAATTGAAATTATGGTTTGAAAAAATCACTTCAAGGTTGTAGCGAGAATGTCATTGACGTGCTCAGTGCAAGAGTCAAAGATGTAACAATAATCATTGTTATTAAAACCTCAAGCCTAATCGCAGCAAAAAAACAGATAAAAAACCAGGAGCTTTCGCCCAGTCTTACTAGGCATTCTCAACTGCTATCACATTCAAGTTGAGGAGCTAAGTTTGAATGTGATAGTGGTTGAGAATCCCTAGTAAGAATGGGCGAACGCTCCTGGTTTTTTATCTGTTTTTTTTTGCTGTGATTAGGGTTGAGGTTTGATTTCATAATTTCACAGTGGATGTGGTTATTCACAATAATCATTGTGTCTTTTTGTTCGAAGTTTTAATAGAACACATTCCTTGTTTGTTTACTATTATTTTAAAATTTGCATATTTTCGTGTAGTGCCAAGGGGATCAATGTTACTTTACTAAAGGCGACAATCTTCAGTCTTGTAGGCGGCAAATGCCTTTCCTTGCCCAGCCTGGGCACCCCACTGATTTCAGTTCCATCTATTTAATGTGCAGTGACCCGTGAACTGCTGCTATGATCGTCAACAGTTGTAGACTAGTTTTAATAAAGCAAACACCAATTCAATTGCTTTTTCAGGATGTTGATTGAATTGTCTAATTTACAACAATAAAAATTTTCAGTTAAATGCTACCATACTTGTGTTAACTCAAGTTTTGTGTTGTAGACTTCAACATATTTTATTTTTAGGGATTCATCATTTTTTGTCATGATTAATGGATATTTAAAAAAAATTGTCCTTTGAATGTGAACTCATCAGGAAGTAAACTGAAATTTAGTTTTCAATTAATTCGGCTAACAACTGGAGACATGCACTTTTCGTACTTGTAAATAAAAGGATAATATACGTGTGTATGTGGCTTTACTACAAATGCTAAATTACAGAAATTCACGAAAATGCCATAAACAATAAGAATATGTTAACATGTCAATGACAGAGCCAATTTGACCTACATGCTCACAGCTAAATAATTAATGGGCTGACATATGATTTGTGTTAATAATGCTACACAGTATATAAGAAGATAAGTCTGTTACATTAAATTCTTTTGCAAATATCTTCTGCAACCGTCACAGCTATAGTTCTGTCACAAACTGAGCATTTGTGGCACCTTTGTATATTATTTACATTTTACAATAAAAATAATGGTTGAGTAAACAATCTCTAAATTCTTCCATGGTTAGAACAAACATAAATTGTTAGGAGCTGTTTGCTATAGTGACATGCTTTTGTATAATTCATACAGATGAAACTAATTAAACATGTTACTTAACCAATGTTAACCGAGTCATAATTTTCAAAACGATAAAGTTTAGCACCAAGGAATACAAAGAATTACGAGGTCAGAAGTTGCATTTTTACCATGTGATGGTAGTTATGGATCTTTCTTTAGGAAGGCCTGGTGTAAGCTGAAATACCGTTTGAAGGTAAGTGGCAGTGCCGCTACTAAATTTTTTCAAGGAGGGGTGCATGGGCAAAATATTGGGTTCCTCCTTAAAAAAGTGAACTTTTTGGGGGAAAAAGGGCTCCCATCCCAGACTATACAGTAATCAATTTTGTTCTTTTTGGGGCCCCTGACTTCTGAATTTTGGGCCCCTGGACTATTGAACCCAGGGCCTTGGACCTTTTGCACCACCCCCAATTGCGGCATGGTAAGTGGAGAACAAGGAAATCCATAAAAAGTTAGTATTTCAAATGAAATAATAGGGTAAGTAACTGTTACTTTGCTACTTTTCTACAATACACGTGAGCATGTCGAAGAGCCTCAAGTATTATGCACCATTATCTTACATGAGTTAGCAATCCTCAAAGGATTTGCAAGAAAAAAACATGTTTGCGCTTAATAATACCAACCAACGATACCCTAAAATTTAAAGGAAAACAGATGCAACAGTATTCTACAAATTTTCGATTGGCTTGTTTTGAGCATTGGTGTTAGAATAATACTCCTATCTTCATCAGCACTCCAAAATGTCTGTAAGTAACACACCTCTAGAACAATGAGAACTCTGTTATTCTTGCTTGAATCAGGTTTTTAAAGAATTTTGCATCCCCTGCTGGTAAAATTCGTATACTTCTACGTGTGATCAGTGTATGGCAAACAAAATATTGAATGTAAAGGAAAATTGGAAAAAACCATCAGCGAAAATCTTCCACTAGAAATAGCGTAGTGCAGTAACCCACTTTTATGCACTTACGTTTCATTCAAGCGACATGACCTTGATTCGAACTGGCAAACCAATCCATCACCAGATTGATAAGTCAATAACTTACATTCTAACTGTCATAAGTTGGCTAGAACCCATGCCGTGAGCCAACAATCAACAAGAAGACAATAATAAAAACATCTTGAAAATAAAAGGAGTCTTAACTGCATTTTGCTACCATATCTCAGTGTCTGCTTAATACGCATACTTCAGGTTAAGGCCAATCGACTTAGCACTATTTGAGTGAAAAACTAAGAAGAAATGAAGTAGACGTAAAGCCAGATGCCCATGCAAGAAAAAACATGCAACTAATATTTTGACATCATTACAAAATCATAAAAACACAGTTTGGCGACATCTTCATCAGAGTAGAATAATAAAAACGTAAAAATATAAAAACAACCTCACATTTTAGAAACTCCAGTCCAACAGTGTTCACTCACATCATGGCCATCACACAAACCTGACCTTGTTTATATGCCTAGACCACAATCGAGTGGCTTCTACACTGTTGGACTGGAGATTGCTAAAAAAAAAAATGAAGTTGTTCTTACGTTTTTACATTTTAGTATTTTACTCTGATGAAGACATTTCCAAAGTATGTTTTTATGTTTTTCATATGATGACAAAATATTAGTTCCTTGTTTTTACCTGCATGTGCATTTGGGTTACTACTCTTTTACTAATTTTTTTTACTTACTACATTCTGATATTACAGAGAAAGCTAGAAGTGTAATATTTGAGTACTGCTAACATTTTAAAAATTTGCTTCGTAAGACTTCCTACCAACTACATTGTAGAATCTAAGTTGATCTACGAAGCACTATAAATCTAGATTTGTTTCTTCCGTTGCCTGAGAGTCAAAACGAACAGTTCAATAAGTATCTTAATTCATACCCTACTAGGACAGAAAATTTAAATATGGAAGTGTCCATCTTTAAGGCACGGGGTAATAAAAGATATTATATGGGCATAGACCTTTCACCATTTTCATGTTACAAGATGTTAATATTAAGGAAAATTGGAAATTAGCCAATAGCGAAAATCATACACTAGAAATAACGTAGTACAGTAAGCCACCTTTATGCACTTAGTTTCGTCGGAGTGGCATGACCCGGATTCGAACTGGCTACCCAGTTCGCCCCCAGATCACTTGCATAGCGCCTTAATTGCTATGGCCACATCCTCCACTGGCATAAAGATAACTCACTTTTTTTTTAGATGTTAATAATACGTACGATTGATGATAAACGTGATGGCTGGAGCTGGCTTAGGATTATTTTAGTGTAATTCCATCACAGGCCTATCAATGTGTGACGAATCGCGTTACCTAGCAGTCATCCGCTGCCAGTGGACGAGGGCAACCATGTGAGTACGTAATGGAAGAGGTCAGGGTGACTCTGTAAACGGATGTTAAGATCTCGTGGCAAATAAAAAAAGATAGTAGTCGGTCACCTTTCCGAGGAGTGAGATATAACAATGTCGAGGCCCGCAGGGCCGAGCCATTGTATCTCTCCGAGAAAAGTGTCCATGTCTATTTATCACCCAATTTCACGATCTCAGTCCGACAACAATAGCACAGCACGCACGCAACAAAGGATGAATCGTGCTGACGTTCTTTTGCTTAGAAAGGTCGACAATACGACAAAGATGTCATTGTTGACAGCATTGTCATTCCTTGCTTAGTGAAAGGTTCTGTGCTCGTGTTTATTGATTGTAACTCGATTCCGAAGTGCCCCATCACCGTTCATACCGCGGAAAGTCAACGACGAGCAGCCCCTTCAGACGATTTCTCTAAAAAAAATTTTAGAAGTTGTTTGAAGGGGCTATTCGGCGTTGAGTTTCCACGGTACTGAATCGTAGATAACCTTTATAGTTCAGTGTCATAATGTTTTCGTGCTACAAGAAAAAACAAATAACACAACGAAAGCATTTTTTCTTGCTTAAGCATAACAAGCTCTTCACGGTGCTGTTCTTAATTTTAACCGAGACTGTAACATCCTTTTTAACATCTGGAGCAAGCATGATGTTCTTTAAAAATTCATAAGCAGGCGTGATATCCAAGAGCAGGCGTGATATCCGATATCACTCCTCCTTTTGCATCTCCGTCCTAAACCATTGTTGCAATATCGTCGTGTTCCATTGTTAAAGGAGGACCGAGATCGTGAAATTGGGTGATAATGTATCTGTGGGAAATCGAAGCGTAAAAACAATTATAGGAGGATCTCATCACATGACATGATTACAGCGGGATTTTCATGAGCGTTGGTAGGTTACGTAAAAAAAAAAAAAAAAAAAAAAGGCTGAATTTGAACTGGAACAGTCCGGATTGCCGTTTTGGTTGTTTAAGCCAAGCAGACATTGGGACTGAAAACTCTCGGCTTACTAAAATTTGGGCAGTTTCTCTAACGTTATGCATCCTTCAACTAACTTAACATTCCATGCCCTTATAGCAATTTTAATTTAACGTAACTTCAGGTGTTATTATTCCAGAATAAAATAGTTGTTTATTGGCTGAAATATTTCTTTGGTTGTGACGATACATTTGGAGAACTACGTTCTCGTGCAACTTATAATGGTTACTGGCTTTCTTAAAAAAAAATCATTGCATGCATTGTACATACAAAAATGTAAATCATGGTTATAATTGTTTTGTGCTGGGAAAATGTTTTGGTTTTTCACACGTGAATAAGCTTCAGTTTTTTTTTATTTAGTTCAACCATGTATCATTAATAAAAATGTGCGTTTGCCATTTGGTTATAAAAATGCATCTCAGATGCTCAGGGACGACGCTAGAATGACTTTACTGGGGAGGCGGCAGTGGGGCAGCAACTTTAGCCGGGGGGGGGGGGGGGCCCAACCCAAAGTTTAACTTTTCCCCCCCCCCCCCCTCCCAAAAGAAAAGTAAAAATAACACTTGCAATTCTTTCTCACACCCAACATCTTAGCTGTTTTCTACACCATTTTTTTTTTATGTTTATCAATCCAGATGAAAAAATATCATTTTACAACTCTCGCAGTAACAACTAGGCTCCATTGAAGTGTCTTCCTGTCGCTGTGAAAGAAACTAACGTAGTTTTCTTAATAAGTAACCAGAATTTTTCTTTCTTTTTACGTTTGATTTTGATTTAATTGTGGGGAGGGGGGGCAACAATTTAGGGGGAGATCGCCCCCCCCCCCCCTAGAGTCGTCCCTGCAGATGCTGACTGTTTTAAGGAGTTGGGACAAAATCATTGCCCAGCAATCAGTTTAAACTGACCAATGTTACCAACGGGGAAAAAATACAAACCTGTTTATTATCGGACAGTGATGAAAGCTGTGTAAAGGATATTTCCATAATATTATTTCAATTGGTATTATTAGCATATTTTTTTAATGCACGGATTACTTTTAGATAAGCCTTTTTAAAAATTCTGTTACCATTTCCCAAAACCCACCCCCCAGATCGTAACAGCCGTGGTTCTTTGCACATTAGAAATTAAGCTCTCAAGAAACGGGCATGATGATGTAATAAGTTTCAAGAGCAAGAATAGGTCAGGGTGCCGGTTCGGTAATATTTCCTTAAAAAATTGTTCAAGGAAATATCATTGAGGACATATCATTGGGTGTGCTCCGTGTTGTTGTATCAAACATAAAGCTAACGAATGCGATAAGATCAGTGACAAAACCAAACCACCTGATTACCTTGCAGTACTGATTCTGTTGCATTAAGTAGCACTCCAAAATATTTACTTCCGATCTGGAATGTTTCAGTCATTAAAAACTGCTAAGCTGTTTTTTTTTTTTCAAACTTGCACCACAGACCATCCAAACTGCGCTAGAAATTCGTTATTTTTTATGTTTCTATTCTGGCTCCAGACTCTCTGCACAATGATGTTTTATTAGATTTACTACCAGTAGTACCTGACTTCGCCTAAGGTGTTGTTTGGCCCGTGGTTGTTTCCCAGTTTTTGGTCGGTGTGGCCTAAACGTTGAACGCAACAGGCAATTTCGCTTGTTGAAGTACTCCCCTTTTCTTCCAATTCTTTACGTACCCTCTCCCCTCCTTCTTTCCTCCTATCTTACCAAAAAAACTTACCTTGTAGGTTCAGTTAATACGTAATCATATGCTTTGTGGCAACAGACGTATTTCCCCCCCCCCCCCCTCCACCACCACCACCCTCGCAATCTCTCTTTTTTTCCCTAAAGAGCAGGGCTAACAGACGGGCATTTGCCCCCCACACGGGCATTTGCTGTTCAGGCCCTCCTCCCCACTCCCAGTTTACCGCTTTGGTTTGAGCAATCCGTACCCTGTGAAAAATAACTGTTCTTCGTGCATGACGTCATTTAAGACTTGCCTTTGAGATGACCGCGCAAAGAAAATTGTTAGTCGAGGCAGGGCTATCTACAGTACTGGCCGGATTTTGAATGAAAAATAGCATTACGGGACTGGGTTGGTAATATGGCCGCCGAAAGTGCCGCTGATGCGATTGAGTTGCCGCATTTTGTCAACCGAGGGCGACACCCACCGTACAAACTGCCAACGAACGTGTTGCTTTTTTTCGCAAACGCAGTGAAATAGCTTAACTGTGGCTGAGTGATATTTTTAAACAACGTTTAAAACAACGTTTAAAAATACTCTTATAAATAATAAAAAAATTTGCCGCCAAAATCTACGTAAAAATTTGATTATTGTTTCGAAAACCGCCACTAGCCGGCAATAGATGTCGCGTCGCACCGTACAAAGTTGCTACCTCGAAGAACAGACCTCGACGAAATGAACCAGACGTGGCGGCCATTTTGTGTACCCCCCTAATATCGTTGTAGAGCGGGCCAGTTAGTTTAGTGGCCATAGTCGAGGCAACAATGCGCCAATTTCAACTTCTTTTCAAGACAACAACGTACCAGTTTCAACTTCTAGCCCAAGCACTCACTATAGTTTTCATTGCAGGGGTTGCGTCTTGGGGACGTCGTCGTTGTCTTGTTTCTGCTATGAGACTTCGGTTTATGTTATCAGTTAGACGATGGCGTTCGGCAACAATAAGGTAAGACTTTCGCAGTAAAGCGAAAGTCTTACCGCATTGTTGCCGAACGCCATCGTCTGTACATATTTGTACAACGATGAATTGAATCTTTAATGGACGAGCCATTGTTGCAATAAAGCGACAGTGTTAGTGCATTGTTGCCGAACCATCGTCGAACATATTTGTGCAACAACACTTTGCACTGTTAGTAAACGCGCAATTATTGTGATAGCATAACAAGCCATTGTTGGCGGGAATGTTCTTTGCACCAACTCCGTTTTTGAAACTGAATAACTGCAATAAATGCCTTATTTGTTTATTTTAATCAGTTTAAATCTTTCCTTTAGGGTCTTTCTTCAGCTGCAATAAATGTATTATTTTGGAAACAATGACACATAAATACGCAAACATTCATAGCAGTCGTAGGCTAGATTTACTTACGGCGTTAGTAAGAACCAAAGACCTTCGTTTTCTTATTTACGTAAGAACCCCACGCCTTTGTTTGCTATGCCTAGAATTTTTTTCTTATTTTAAAAATTTTGTGTGAAATAGTTTATTAATACTTTAGAAACGTTTTGGGATACGTAAATATGGATAGCGATTGTATTTTTTTATTACTTAAGTAAGAACCAAAGATCTTCGTTTTCTTACTTACGTAAGTAAGAAACCCACGCCAAGCCTTGGTTCTTACTAGTGGTAAGACAACGGTTTCATTGTTGCAGTAGTGATTGATTGATTGTTTAATAAGAGCACTGCGACCTAATACATCATCTGCTCAATCTAACCTACTCTACGAACTACTTAAACCCTAATCACAAATAACCCCGGGTAACACACCATACAGTAGTGCAGTAGTGTGTCTTCATGGTATAAATCCACTGATGCAACAATGGTCCAACAATGAAAGAGTTGTACAAGTATCAGTTAGACAACGGCGTTCGGCAACAATGCGGTAAGAAAGCCGAGATCGATCGAGTGCCGGAGGCACGTCTTCATGGTAGTAAGACTGCACAGCACGCAAGTACAACAATGATTTTATTGTTGCAGCCGTGCATCTTCACGAAATTCTACAACTCGTCCATTGTTGTAGCCGTGCCTTAATTTCGTGAAGATGCACGGCTGCAACAATAAAATCATTGTTGGACTAGAGTGCCGTGCAATCTTACTACCATGAAGACTGCACTGTGCCACGGAACCCAAAGAAAAAACAAAGATTATTAACACTACCTGAGGCTGATGGCGAATCAGCAGCGTACGAAACACATTCACCTTCCACATTTAAAGGAATTTGAGACTGCAACACATCTGTATCTGAATCATCAAACAAATCGTCAGCTATGTTGACCACCGCCAATGTATAGCCACAATGGAGTAGGCTTTCAGGAATTTGAGACTGAACGCGACTCGCAACAATGGTCTCGTTGTACAAATGTGTTAGACAACGTTGTTCGGCAACAATGCGGTAAGAAAGCCTCTGTTGATCTTGTGCCTCCGGGACTCGATCGACCTCGACTTTCTTACCGCATTGTTGCCGAACGCTATTGTCTAACTGATACTTAAGGCACGGCTATAACAATGGAAGAGTTAGCTTTAGTGCCGATCTTTACTTCTTTCAAAACTATAACAAATTACTTTACGTGCCGATGCGTAAGATTTTTGCTCCATTTACTATGCATAGTATGTGGAGAGATTATTGGTACCAAGGTGGTTAGCCTGCATTCCCTCAGTTTACGTCAAAGTGTAACATCTACGGACATTACTGCTAGAACTCAACAATCAATGCAGTACTTAGCAAATACGCACTATGCAGTATCTGAAGCTTTGTCGCACCCCTGTTAAACAAACTTTTTACTGTGCACAATATATGCATTAAAGGCAGCGTTAATTTTTTTCCCTGTTTTTTTTTTTTTATGTTTCCTCACGACATGTCTTACACAATCAAGAAATATGCATTAAAGGGTCTGAACGTATACGTTTTAGAAGACCTATCTTTTTTTCTGGAGTTCCTTGCTATCTATAGGTTCTTCTAATTGTAGGACCATTTTGTTCCAATGGAGAGGCAAAAGAGGATTTGGGTTGAAAAGGGTATTTATTTTTACCGCTTTGTTGACCGTTTCATTGGTCGGACAACAAAGGGCATACACAGTTTAAAAAAGGGCATTTCCGTTAAAAAGAAGGGGGGTCCCAACACGTGTCCCACGTGTCTCAAATGCCCCAATGTAGCTACGACCTTGAGTGTAACAATAACCAGGTGTAAACAATTGATATTTAATCAAGTTAACTATTATACAGTAAATTAGTGAAAATTTGTTAACATGTGGTTGTAAATACATTCATATACATTTGATTGCCCAAGACGGAAAAAAAGGCAAAACAGGGTCTGGGGCAATGGCGTGTCACTGTAAGGTGGGACAAGTGGGCAAAATCCACGGGCTACCAACCTCAGGGGTGGCCACCAACTCAACCTTATTTTTTGTACTGTATAGTCTCGAGCAGAGAAATTCTGATAATTGCGATTCTTTTTGGTTAGTACGTATAATGGTTGGCTTCCAAAAGAAAAAAGGCCATTTTCGCATATATCATTTTTTAGTTTCAGTGTTTTAAATGCGCATTACTCATTCTAGAAGTAGTTTTTTTTTAATGTTTTGTATTGAAGTATATAAGTTGTACTGGCGACACACGAGATTTTGAGGCCAGCAAGCAGACATTTGTGTCTGAATTTGTTCCTTCTACTCTAATGAAGGCAGCAGTGCAATAAACTCTTAGAGATGAGTCTCAAACACATCCAGCTCTTGTATCACGTTGCCGGTATCAAGACTTAAACACCATCTTGGTACTTCTGGTCTTTCAAGAAACTTAACATCCTGCTTCCATGGTCTCACTAAACCATCATGTGATCCGGAATCTCTTCATTCCACTAGCTTTAGCCTCCAGATGTCCAGCAGTAGGCATTTTGGCATTCACCGCCTTAGGAGCTAAAAGCCCCGAACAGGATTTCTCTGCTGCTTCTAATATCGACATACTCTCCAAAGTAAGTTGATCATTTGCTAGATTCCGCAACAAACCTAGCGCCTTGAGTAACTCAACTTGCTCAACTGATATACAATACCCTCTTCTTGAATCCAGAGTCGTCGTAACGTATGGCTATTTGTGGCTCATTTCTTCACTGTAACATGCCAGGTTTTTCCATAAGTTCATCGTGCCTTGGGACACAACCATGAGCCGTTCTTACCATTTCACCTCCAGTTAACAAACTGTCGATGTCTGTGTTGATCTAGAATCAGTCTTATTTTGTGATTAAAAATTGCATTGAGGTTGGTACGCTAACAAAATATTGGGGCCACCAACAAATATAAACTGGCTTTCATCCGAGTAAATCCAAAGTTATTCGAAAAACGTTTAACTTAGGTTTGTCATTTTTTCCATGTTTCAACATTCCGCAAAACTCTCTTGACATCTCTATCATCATGTTTCAGTTCCACCTGTAAGAATGCTTTTTTCACGCCACTCATCATGCCAGTGCAGTGCCATGGCAATGAAACTGTAGCAATAAATCTATTAGGTTGGTTTCAGATTAAGTCCTCCATGATGACGTTGGTTTATCGAAAGGACCTGGTCTGCATGAGACGAAGCATCAAACGCAATACGAAGCTTAGTAGTGTTTCTGTCTCTTTGATTATAGGTTATGTGGCTATGCAATATAACCCTTCATTGTCGATGTGATCAAAAGGTACCTCTTCCCTGTGACCATTGTCTAAATACTCGTAAATCCCCTTGCGATAATGTTCCAGTAATACTGGACCCTTTTGTAGCATCATCAGCAATCTTACTTTACAAATCAACATTAGCCATTGCCCCCATTGGCCCAGAATTAATTCATAATTGTTGGATTGCTAACTTTCCCAAGTAGTAAGCTTTTGGCATTACTAGTAAAAAGAAAAAGAATCGTATGATACCGTTGAGAAATAAATACTAATGCAAACCTATTTACATTGTCTTTTGGACTTAAATGTCAGACCGCCTGAGCGGGGAATCGAACCCACGACCTTCGAAACCAAGGGCCGAAGTCTTACTGCTCAGCCATACTGACACGGCCTTTTTAAAAGGAAACCTTCATAGGCAGCCATACTGGCCGTGTCAGTATGGCTGAGCGTTAAGACTCCAGCCTTTGGTTTCAAAGATCGTGGGTTCGATTCTCCGCTTAGGCAGTCTGACAAGTCCAAAAGGCAACGTAAATAGGTTTCCATTCGTATTTATTTAACACTTATCGAGCAATTTTTGGCTTTCTGTCCTGTTTGTAGCCTTGAGAGGTGAATTGTCATTTATATCTCCCCAACCTAAAACTTGTTAAGGTATCCCGCCAAGCTATATACGGTCATTTGAAGTCGTGATATCAAATTCCAAGCTCTTTCGCCAAGTTAATCCCAAAGAGTAATGCTCGAAAGTTAAATAAATGATATATCGAAAATTGCTAGCAGTGCGTATTTCATTTAACGTTGGTGGGATTAACTTGGTGAAAGAGCTTGATGTTTGATATTAGGATTTCAAACGGCCAAAGAGCTTGGCGGGAATCGTTAACAAGTGTGGTTTTGGGGAGATATCACACATTTTTGGTCCAAATCGATAAGATCCATGTTTTTCTTAGCGGTTACGAGATGAAAATCCGAAAATCCAGTTTTATGGTCCCGTTTTATTTTTACGATTTCGTAGTTTTCTTTAGTAGGTTTACGTGTCACCGAACTCTCATTAATATTTTGCAATGGGAAAAGAACAATTTTACATTCGTGCTGTTGTTGTCGTGCTGAATGCACACATCTTCGTATTCGTTGTTGTAAGCAAAAGGTGTTTTTCAACTCTGCCCTTAGAATGGTATTGAGATAAATTGGTAACTTTGAATTTACGCTTCGCCTAACCTCCAGAACAGCAAAAGGCGCGTCCCACAGGTAAACTATTCCTATCTGCAAAATTTCAGCTCTACTTACAGCCTGGAAAAAGTTATTTTCGTCAAATTAGCTGCTTACTACACTAGCTAGTAATTTTTAGTAGGGAAACATCAACGTTATTCACATCTTTGTTTTCCAAAAGAAATCTTTAAGCTGTGTCCTAATAGTGACTTTCATGTTGTCCGGCGACCAAAGTTTTCTCTTGTGTTGTTATTTATTCTCAGATGTCTGAAAACAGAAAAACTGTCTTGGCTATAAAAGACACACGTTTCTAGTGGTCGCCATGCTCATCTATATTTTATCTGAATAGGACGGACGTTACTATCATCGCTGAATCTTGTCGGGTGACACACTAGCAACTTAATAACTGAAAACAAAACAAACATTGAGTAAGGGAAAATTTCAGTGGTAAAATTCTAGAAGGACCCCTTCCCAAGACCATCTTGCATTTCCCCGTAAATTAGGGATTGTTTAGGGGAAAAGGCAGAAATCGTGGGAAAGAGAGGGGCCCCTTATAGAATTTTTTCCATGGCCATCAGTAACATTAATCAAGCGATGCTTGAATGTGGTAACTCTGGAGGTTTGAAGCACTCTATGCCAAAGCCATGGTGCCAGAAGGCGAGAGGCACAATTTTGCTATGGTAAACCCAATTTGAATTTCCTAGGATCTTTTACATTCCACAATAGACATGAGCACGAGGCATCACAGGCCGTTCTCTTCCCGAAAATGCCAGGGGTGTCAGTGGTCAACATCGAACCCTGGGACTCTGAATGTGGGAACTATTTAGATTAATGTAACTATCAAATAAATACCGATGCAAACCTATTTACGTTGCCTTTCGGACTTACATGTGTAGGCTGGCTGCCTGTGCGGGAAATCGAACCCACGACCTTTGAAATCAAAGGCCGAGGTCCTACCGCTGAGTCATACTGACATGGCCTCAGAGGTCGTGGGTTCGATTCCCCACTCAGGCAGTCTGACATTTAAGTTCAAAAGGCAACGTAAATAGGTTTGTATCTGTATCTAGACACACGCTAGTGTGTCGCGCCAAGTTAGGCAACAATCATCACAACAAACATCACATCAGTTATATTGTCGAGGTTGTAAACCATTGTAGCGCGGCGCCATAGCGTCAGTGTCTTATATCTTGAAGCATAGTTGGGCACATTTCAGGTACTTGGGGAAAAATAATAATGCGGTACAAAAGCTTAAATTGTGTTGAAATCGAGAGCAATGACCCATCTGACAAAAATTAACTCGTGTAGGAATGCCAGCTAAGCTGCTTTCAATGCAAAATCTGACCCTCAATAACGTTGTAAATGTGTTAACTAGCTAGCTAATTCGCTCATCCCCATGTTAAATCCCATAGGGTGATTATTCATCGATACCGAGATAACCGGGAGGCTTCCAGCTATGAAATTGGACGAATGGGTGCAGTTCAATACGAACTGCATACCTTTTATGGTTTGGAGCCTGGGGGCGTAACAGGGATGGAGTGGGAGAGCGCGTAAGTACGAAAATATTGTTATAACCATTGTTAGTATTGTCGGCATCGTCTCTCATTGAACGGCCAAAGTTCAGACAATGAGAACGTGGATACTGACGTACGTGCCTAGACACACACTAGTGCATCAAAATAAATCTAAACAACGTTGCAAAGAAATTGTATTCACGTCCAATTCACGAAAAATAAACAAACTGTAAAAACAAAGCAAAATAAACAAAGCCAAAAACTGGTAAAGAGGCCACTAAGTTGAGAGTGGTTCGGCCCTTCAAAGGAGTGATATCAATGCACCAAAACTAACTAAATATTGTAATACAAATTACAACAAAATTAAAACCAAACCAAAAACCCATAAAGTGGTGACTAAGTTGAGAATGGTTCGGCCTATAAGCAAAAGGTAGTAGCAAATTATTGAAAACCAATTTCTTGTTGACGTGCACAGTAGTGGAGTTGAGCCAATACACAATTTAAAAAAAAAAGGAGTGATATCATATCAAAAACCAAAACTGGTAAAAGGGGCCACTAAGTTCCGAATGGTTCGTCCCTTCAAAGGAGTGATATCAACACACCAAAACATTCGCCAACTTAATCTCACCGAATAATACTTCGGACGTTAAATGAAAACTTGAATATTGATACCGAAAGTAGCAATGTTCTAGTTTTCATTTAACCTTCGAACTATTAAGCGGTGCGATTAAAATTAATTCCTATGAAAACTGCATGTCTATGTCGCAGGAACACGTTTCATATTTACGCTGATTTCTTTAAAATTCGCTAGCTTATAGGGTCCGTCCCTCACACCTCCCCCCCTCCCACAAAATACAGGGGGACATTGTTTTGGAGAAATTTTGTTATAATTTGTAATGACTTCGTATTAAAATTGCATCTTTAAGTTGCAGAAAAATGTTTCAAATTTCCTCGCGTATCTGATTTCTTTAGAAACGTGAGCCTACAGGGCTCCGCCCCGGGCTCACTACAGGAGGCCCTTGTTAATATTTTTTTTAAATTTGTAATAAAATCCTATGAAAATTGCATCTCTTTGTTGTCGGAGAACGTTTAAAATTCACGAAGATTTCTTAAAAATACTCTACCTTTGGCCCTTCCTGAGCGCCTCCCAACTCCCCCCGTCCCGGAGGGCGTCCCGAGGCCCCTGATGTACATGCCCAGGGAGACCTGACCCCTCCCAATTCGACCCTGTGGGCTACCCTCGTTTAACATCAGTGTGATATGCAGAATAAATTTCTTGTTCGACATTTATGATTCGATAAAGGTCGTATAACCATGCAAGACCTTCTCAAAACAGTCTCTTAGGCTTTAAGTAACGATCAATTGCGATCAATGATAAACTGATACGCCCTTGCATGAATTAATGAAAAGGGTGAAAGAACGGGTTGTGTTCCCCCAGCATACATTCATTTCCACGAATGCAGGCAGTGATTCTAATTCGTGATGCAGTTTCTTCTCGTGTAGTGGGGGAGGAGCATCACCTTCTGTCCAGCTCGAGATCGTATTCCTTGCTCACATCTCGTCGGGGGTCGAACAGGTTCTTGCCGGTCCTGGCGGCAAGGTCGTCCTCATCAAGTCCGTTGGGAAAAGAAGAAAGTGAGACCATAGGAGTAGGTGAGACAAAGCGCCTCACAACGGACAAGACATCAACAACTGCCTGATGCGGCCACAAAACAGCTGAGGGCCCCAGGGGTGGCGGACTCAGCCATGCAATGCACCCGGGGTACTTCGTCGAAAACCCACAGGTAGGATTATAATGCAAGTTCAGGCTAACTCTTTTTGTCTTTTTGGAGCTTGTTAATTTTTGAATTTGCTAATTTTTGAAGAAAGGGCAAAACGAGAGGGCGCCGTGTGAAAAACGAAACGGGTAGGATAGATGTGTGAGATCTTAAACAATGGTCACTCACAGGTGTCTTTTTCGCTTACGCAGTGTCATAGTCCTTGGATGAACATAGTGTTGAGTAATGTGTCCACCTGTTTTAGGGAAAATAACTTTATTCCGAACCGACATGGATTCATACTAAACTTTAATTAAACACAATTACATTTTCCTTTGGTGCTACAGGTCAGAGTGCCCACACGGGGAATAAAACCGGCCATCTTGTTATCAAGAAACAAACGATTTAAACTCTAAACAGGCAGAAGAAAATTTCGTGCGAAGCGATGCGTTACTACGTGCCAGCTACGTCAAAATGGTTGCCTGTAAGCAGTGAGTGTGACGTTTATTGACAGATTTGGACGTCTTTGGTAAACCACCCTGCGATGCTGTGCAACCGCGAGCAGCCAGTCTGATTACCAGACAAACGGTAATTTCGTGCGAAGCAATGCGTTACTACGTGCCAGCAAGATCAAAATGGTTGCATGCCAACAGTGAGTGTGACGTTTATTAACCAATATTGACGTCTTTGGTAAACCAACCTGCGATGCGTTACAACGTGCCTGCAAGGTCAAAATGGTTGCATGCAAGTAGTGAATGTAGCGTTTATTGACCGATTTTGACGTCTATGGTAAACCAATCTGCGATGCCGTGCAGCCACGAGCTGCCAGTCTGGTTACCAGACCGACGATGATTTCGTGCTAAGCGATGCGTTACTACGTGCCTACAAGGTCAAAATTTCTACAATTGTACGATTGGTGTTGCCATTAAGGATCGATTTGGACATCTTTGGTACACCATCTTGCGTCGTCTTGCAGCCGCGAGCAGCGAGCAGCCAGTCTGTTTAGGGCTTAGTCACAGGAACAACGCGACTGTTGACGTGAGGCAATTTGTTTTCTCGGCAATAATATTGCGGACAATGTTTTTCCACCAACTAATTAAGCAACACGTTTCATGCATTTTTGATTTTGTTTTTTTAGATATGTCACTTAAATTAATAGTTTCAAATAAATATGGATGCAAACCTATTTACGTTGCCTTTTGGACGTAGTTTCTTTTTAAAGAAAAAAGCCGAGTGAGTATGGCTTAGCGGTAGGTCTTCGGTTTCAAAGGTCGTGGGTTCAATTCCCCGCTCAAGCATCTGCCATTTAAGTCCATAAAGCATCGTAAATAGGTTTGCGTCCGTATTAATTTGAAACTTCTCAAGCCCATTTGGTTTTCCTTCCTGTTTAAAGTGGTGCTGCCCATTGAAAGCCACCAGAATCTGGCAACATCTAGCGTATCTAGCACTTAATGCTTGCATCAAGCGAAGGAATGCACAATGTCATTTCTTTTTACGAAGCAAACAAGCCACGAGCCTTCTTAATTATTGAGTGAAAATTCGGTACGTCCTCGTGCACCTGGGAGCAAGCTGTAAAGAGTAATAATATCACTGCCGCTAGATGGTGCAAAGGTATTTATAAACGTTTTTCAATCGGTGATCGTGCTACTTTAATCTTAGATTAATAGTTATAATAAGCTTCAAACCTTTGGACCAAAACTGGATCAAGGGCTGATTCAAAGAGGGAGGCAGGTGCCGGCCAGCCTCGTCCTTTAATTAGACTGTAGGAAAAAAGTTACGACGTAGTCGACAAAATTACCGACCTACGCGAAACACAGCAGACAATGATTTGAAAAAGCGTCCAACGACCCCTCCCCCCTCCAAGAAGTTTTCGGTATCTCGCACCCTTGAACTGTATTGCATGCCAATTTCTTAAAGGGGAATTCAGGCCACTTAACTGGTACCGAAGCAGGCATGCTACTCGACTTTCACTTGTTCCGTTTGCCTGTCTGTTTGTCCAGGATCGTAAGAGCAAACCACGTAGATCGGTATCTATAGTTAATATGCCTATGTGGTACTGTAAAATTTTGCAGCCAATATGTGATAACGGGAATATAAAATTCATCAGTGAGAATTACTTTGCAGTCAAGAATGAGGATTGTTCAAAAACGTTATTCCCTGATGAACAAACGCCCACAACTCACAAATAAAACAGCAAGACTTTAATTTGCAACCATATTTACATGCCTTGGTCTCCTATAAGACGAACTAAACATGAATAAAAGGCAAATGAAGTATGCCAATAATAGACTGTTCATCATCTCATTTGTGCTGTATTCATTGTTTCGTCTTATAGACCAGTACAGGACCAGTCCAAGACCAGTAAATATGGCCGAAAATTAAATTCGTGCTGTTTTATATGTGAGTTGCGGGCGTTTGTTAGACTTCAGGGTATAACGTTTTTGAACAATAAAATTCATAATGCATCGCTCTGGTAATCCGCAAGCAGATAAGCCTACACTTTCAATTTGGTTTCAGCTCATTTGTTCGTTTACCACGCGTAGAAGCCAGTGTATTCCTAGTGTACCACAACAACTAGCATTTCTGAATATTCCTAACCTCCCGTACAGCGTGGTTTGTTAAAACAATATTTGAACTTAGATGGTGCTGTCACGCAAAAATTACAACGCAATAGCCATGTTTTTATTTAAAGGGATATACCTCCCAGTGCCATTTTTCTCAATCCTCCACATCAAGTACGGCCCCAAAGGTCTATTTACTTATCGTTAGTCTATCCCGTGCTAAAAATACGTTTCAAAATGTGGCGTCTAGGAGATTTTCTGTTGAATATTGGGAACTTTATTTACGTTCTTCCAGAACGTATATGATCCTTTGCGCACCTACAATGACCTTGAAGTTTTATCTGTGTGTGCGCAGTACTAATTTTAATCTCTTGCTAGTAATTACTATGAGATCAAAAATATAAAAGACTAATGCCGAAGCAAAATTATAAGACACTAGCCTAGAAAATTATAAATTGTGATTTTAAGTTACAAGAATCATTCCGGTTTTTGACGACATAATTAATTCGTTCACGCTGGCTTGTCTATTAGGCGCAATGCCAACTGAGACAGTAGCTGCGTTCTGCGCTGCGAGGAACGAAGCTACTGTCTCAGTTGATCTTGGCTATGGTAAATGCGTGCATGCGATCGGCGCGTGGCTGTTATAAGGCAGGTGGAAGGTTATAAGGCAGGCCGGATGTTGCTTTAATGAATAGCGGAGCTGTTCGCTTCGCTCCTTTTTTTTCTCGTCGGCTCGCTACGCTCGAGAATTGAAGAGCACACATATAAAACAAGAGAAATCCTTTTTTTTTTAAATTTTGCAAGGTTTTAGTTACTCGTTACAAAATCTAAGATTCTACAACCCGAGACATTGTTTTGAGGAAAAGAATTGTAATCCGCTCCCTGTACACACTTCCTTGTACAATGTTTGATGCAGACCGAGTTAAACCGGATGTGCTGGTTATGCACAACAAGTTACATTCAGGCAAGAATCTGATTACAGCGATATTTGCACGTCTGCTACTGTTCTAGCAAAGATGGCCAACATAAACACATGTGCGGTGCCTGCCACGAAGTTTTGGGGATATAATGCGCAGAAAAAAAGACTGTTTAACTAGCTGATGCCAATCGTAGTAGCAGAAAGAGAAAGCAAAAAGTTTCAAAAGAGAGAACCAGTAATCATACGAGAACGAGGCTGATCCTGGCATCTGCTCAGAATCAGCTCAGAATCAGCTCAGAATCAGCTCAGCATCAGCTCAGAATCCACAACTTCAAAAACACAACGAAATTTTTAATTTTCGAAAGGATATTCCCTTTCTTGGTCGCCTAAGAACAAAAAGAAACACATACTGACACATACCGAAGATAACCTACATCTCACCAGCTCAAATCCAAACCAATACTTACAAAAAAGTTGTGAAGTTGTGGATTCTTTAGCTGATGCCAGGATCAGCCTCGTATGATTATATCTCCTTTCCACAAAGTAATCTTTTGGTAAGAGAGCAGTGTTTTTTTGCAACGTAAGTTAAATCCATTCTTCACACCGATTCAGAACCTGCATTTTACAAAAGTTAAGAATTTGTTTGCTGTTGTGTAATCACGTGTTCTTGAGGTTCAATTCTAAACAATCAAATCTTTGCAGGCTATAGTACGTTTGTTTGGGTAAATATTTAGCTTTGGCAAAAAAAGTAAATTTTGTATTAACTTGTTTTGTATATTTTTTAACTTCATTTCTCTTTGCAGCTCTTTTGCTGCTGACAAAACACTCGACACCAAAAACGATCAAGCAAATGATCAGTGTGTAATTACGTATTTTTCGTATGGTTACAGTTCATAAACAAATGAGGAGAAGACGAACATCCCAACCAACAACCAAGCACAATTACACCTTTTAATGATGCAGAAATACCGTATAAACTTTACTTAAAGGTGCCTGTTCCCCGAATGACATCATGTAGCGCCATCTACCGTTATTTAGTTCTATGTAGCACTTGATATCAACAAGCGAAGAATGCGCAAAGAAATTTCTTTTTACACAACTAACAAACAAGCAGCGTGCCTCCTTAATTATTGATTGTAAAGTTGGTGCATCCAGGTGCACCACGGAGCACGCGGTCATGGTCAACGATATTACTGTCACTGGATGGCGCCCATCTAGCAGTCCAACATCTGCGTTTCAAAACGGTCTGGTAAAAAGCGCCCGTGATGTCGTTAGGCTTAACTTTACTGCTTGATCCCTGGGTGCTTGTTGCTTGCTCCCACTTGGCTTGTTTGTTGTGTAACAAGAAATTTGTTTGCGTGTTCCTTCGCCTGTTGAAAATAAGGGCTGGACAGTAATAGATAGCGGCAAATGACTGTAGATGTCGCAGCCTATCATTTGGTGCCCATCCCCTTTAATGTGTGCGCGGTGTATCTTGAGTCCTGCAAGTATTTTGTGAGCGGCTACGTCTTCCTGTATGGGGTGGCTTTAATCGATGGCCACCATCGTTTTTGTAACCATCATGGATATCAACAAGGCACTCTGCTACTGAAAACGTACAATCGATTATCTGTGTTCGTTCTGTGGAGAACTCAAGATAGGCCGCTGACACTATAAGTTAGTCACAAGTATACTGACAACAGACACTGACTGCACGCTGATATTCGCTCCAGTCACCGGATACTATGACGAGATATTTTTTATTACTAGTCACCTTTATACGCAGATTCGTTTCACTTTTTGTTTATTTTCATTTACCAATAAATCTGTGTATGTTAATCCCAAATAACCTTGATGCAAAAAACTAAATCCCGTTGTAGTGAAGCATAATCGAAAAACTAAAATTTCGATCTATTTTTTACTTATAAAGTACTTCTTTTCCCATAGCGTAATTAAAGGAACATAAATCCCTGTTGGCTTTCCTGCATGACTGAGTTCTGCGACATTAGTTCAAACGTATGTAAATGTTGCCAACACATTCATTTTCTTGTTTTTTCTTGCGTGCGAGGTGATTTGGTTACATTAACTCTAACTTGTGTAAATGTTGCCAACGGCAATCTCATCGGGTCGCAGGATATACCGGAAGGATTTATGTCCTTTAAGATGGTAGTTTGTCGTATAATCTACGGAGTATACTTGCCTAGTGGAGCTAATGCTATCTATTGCTACTGTAACAATCTTTCATGGTTGGGACGGGATTCGACCTCAGAACGTTTAGATTAGCAGACTGACGACGTAGCCGCTGCGCCATTTTAACTCAATTAAATACGAAATAATTTAATTTAATTTGTATGCCTTCAATTCATAGGCGGATAAGTCAAAGATATTTTAAAATAAATGCACATACAATTTAAAAAACACAAAAAAAGCAACAAAAGATATTTAATTTAACAAAATACCCGTAACGACGATTTTTCAATTGTTAGATTAAGACAAATAGTTTAAAAGTTATTTTTAATAACTTCAATAAAATAATTTAAAATAACTTTTATTTTTCAGAGTTAAAATTTTTGCTTTTTGAGACGGAATGTTTGTCTTTTTTGAAAAAAAAATCGGTATAAACAAACGCATATTATATTAAATGAGTTTTTGTTGAGCATATAAATTTAGCAAACAGTCTGCATTAAAGACTGGCCTTGTGAGAATACAAGATAAAATAATCCGAAAGAGACAATCACCCCAACTGGGACTCGAACCCAGGGCATGCTGCGTACTAGGATGGGCGCTCTAACCACTGCGCTACTGGGGCGGGCACTGGCTTCAAGCTCCAGCTGAAGCTTAGTAGCTACTGAGCCTTTCTGAGTGGTGACCCAAATGCCACAAACACATACAAGGAGGGAAAGCAACTTGCCTCTTATCCTTTATTTTCTTAGAAAGTAAGGAGGATCGATGCGAGATTACATGGTCGATTTAAATTGAAGTAAGGTACAGTCGAAAAATATTTGATCGTTCCTCGCAAAGGGTGAAACTGGACTCGCGAATAAGTAGGAAACCACGGTCGGAGGAACCAGCCATGAAACGGTTTGTTCTTCGAATAGAGAATTCCAGTCTCTCATCCAACCGGTTCACAAATGACTATTATCCTTGAGCCCTAATATATTCAAGCCAAGCTGACGGAAATCACAAAACTGCAGTATGTCTTACAAACAATAAATCACGAGATAAAGAGTTACAAAGCTTGCTTGACAACCGAAAGTTTTATGCCCAGGTTTAAAAACAGTTTTTGTCGACATACCGTACGTATTCATTAAAAAGAAAATACAAACCTATGTTTTACGTCCACACCTGTGGCTCATCAGGGCCAGAAACAAATAATTTTTACAGTGGCTCGTTTTACAGTGACAATTTTTAATCTAGACACACGCTAGTGTGTCGCCCCAAGTTAGGCAACAAACATCACATCAATTCAATTGTCGAGGTTGTAAACCATTGTAGCGCGACGCCTTTGCGTCAGTGTCTTTTATCTTGAAGCATAGTTGGGCACATTTCGGGTACTTGGGGGAAAATATTAATGCGGTACAAAAGCTTAAATTGTGTTGAAATCGAGAGCAATGACCCACCTGACAAAAATTAACTCGTGTTTGTTTGCCAGCTATGCTGCTTTCAATGCAAAATCTGCCCCTCAATAACGTTAAAAATGTGTTACTAAGCTAGCTAGCTAGTCCGCTCATCCCCATGTTAATTCCCATACGGTGATTATTCTCCCCATGTTAATTCCCATACGGTGATTATTCATCGATTCCCAGATAACGGGAAGGCTTCCAGCCATGAAATTGGACGAATGGGTGCACTACAATACGAACTGCGTACCTTTTATGGTTTGGAGCCTGGGGGCGTAACAGGGATGCCGTGGGAGGGCGCGTAAGTACGAAAATATTGTTATAACCATTGTTAGTATTGTCGGCATCGTCTCTCATTGGACGGCCAAAGTTCTGACAATGAGAATGTGTATACTGACGTACGTGCCTAGGCACACACTATAAACAACTATAACACAACTAACACTATAACAACGATAAATCTAAACAACGATGCAAAGAAATTGTATTCACGTCCAATTCACGAAAAATAAACCAAGTGTAAAAACAAAGCAAAATAAACAAAGCCAAAAACTGGTAAGGAGGCCACCAAGTTGAGAGTGGTTCGGCCCTTCAAAGGAGTGATATCAACACACCAAAACATTCGCCAACTTAATCGCACCGAATAATACTTTGGACGTTAAATGAAAACTTGAACATTGCTACCGAAAGTAGCAACGTTCTAGTTTTCATTTAACCTTCGAATAATTAAGCGGTGCGATTAACTTGGCGAATGTTTTGGTGTGTTGATATCACTCCTTTGAAGGGCCGAACCATTCGGAACTTGGCGGACCCTGTTTCCTGAGTTTGTTTAGGTTTACTGTTTAATACGGCATACAAATTGTACTAACAATAAAACCAAACAAACCTAAATAAACAGAACAACTAGAACATGGATAATTAAAAAAAATAATTTTAGACATCAGTATTCATAAAAGTTACAGGCTAAACATATTTGATGTTAACTATTGAGGTTCAACTAAATTGAACGATTTAGTAAAAAAAATGGATGTTGTCTGCAAATTAGCTTGTTATAACAGTCACTTTGGAGGTCTTACGAGCTCCTAGCCATAGACATGGCACCAGAAGGCGAGAGGGATAATTTTGCTAGGTAAATCCGATAGAGAATTGCTAGGATCTATTGGATGTGGTACGTTCTCCCGACACTCATTTTCCCAATGGTACCTTTTCCCGACAGGATCTTTTCCCGACATGTACTGTTGTTTTCGACAGGACTGTTTCCCGACATGTACTTTTCCCTGACAGGACGTTTTCCCGACAGGTACTTTTTCCCGACATGTGCTTTCAAAACAAAGAACAAAAAAATCATTATTTATTTGGTTTTTTAAAAAATGCTGATATAAAAATTCGTTAATAACTATAAAGTTACGTTATGAGCAATATCTTGTAAAAATTCCAGTGGCACCTCGACGTTTTAACTGGCAGTGTGTTTATGAACCCAACATTATGAAACAAAAATCTCTTCCAATTTCAGTCCAATTAGCGAATTACATCTAGAAACCCTCTTATAAAGGAATTAATTCCATTACGTACCACAGTCATCATTAGCACGAGATACACCGGCCCTTCTTGTCCCGAAAATGCAAGGGTTGGATGAGATCAGGCACGAACCCGAGTGCTCTGGCAGATGAGGTGACCTGCTAGCCATCAGGTCACCTTGCCCCATGGTTCAAAGTCAATCACTGCTGTTGAGACTATGGTTCCCTAATGAGGCACAGGGGAAGGAGGGGAAGATTGAGGCGTTATGGGGACAGTTAGGTAATTAGCACCAACCTCACTCTCAGTTCAGTGGGTCGGGTTGCCACTGTGTCACACATTACGGAGATGTTAAACAAACACAAATCTAAATCTTATCACATATATGTACCTCCTGCAAAAATTAAATTTAAAAAACGGACAGGAGGACAGACTTATTGTATAACAGACACACTACGTCTTGTGGAAGATGGAAACAGTGATGAACACCATCACGTTGGTGACAGTCAACTAGCATTATGACAGACCGTAAGTGGCTAGTGACACCAATGATATTCAGGAGGGATATCCCCCCCTCCCTCAAAAGGAAGCAATGTGTAATGTTGTTGCGACCAATACGTAAATGGACCAACACCACCTCTACTCGGAGACTGCGATGACAACCCGAGTACCAAACCTGGACAGTGCCTTTAATAGCTCGCAACTTATTGCCATCTTGTTTGTCCCACAAGGTTTCCCAAGCAGCACGCAACCTCAGTCGTAGAGTTGGAAAGGCTTCCAAGGAAACAAGGTGAGATTGCTTTCAATAGGACTAGAAAGGCCCATTTCACTGCTGCATCAGCGTCTCATTCCCCACTATCCCAACATGGCCCGGGATCCATCGGAAAATCGCAGTCTTCTGCTGGCCAATGAAGCGGGAAAGCAGAGGATCGATTAGCTGTGTCATAAGGTACTGAGGGTTGTACGATGTCAAGTACTCCAGGGCTCTCACAGAATCACTGAAGATAACAAAATGCATTCCCCGAAGGTCAAGGATCCATTCAACAGCCAGCCTAGAGTGCCAGAAGCTCTGCTGTAAACACAAAGTAGCCTGATGGAAGGTGATCGGAAACCCCTCAGCACACAAGTGCATGCTACGCCGACCTCTGACTGCACCCATCAGTGAAAATCCTCCGATATCTGACGTACTGATAACACAACTTCTGGAACTCTTGCAAGTACCTTATTAGTGAAGTGAAACTTTTTGGTAGGGCTGCCAGAAGGAATATGAAAATGCCACTTGGAACATGACAAGGGGTCACTGGCATCTGCCTAAGCCTCAAGACACTGGACATATCAAAAGCCATCTCACGACAGGATTACTGGCGCTTACCACAAAAATTAACCTTCCCCCACCCTACATCTGGCAACCCGCAAGTTTTATCCAAAAACCATGGGCCAAGCAGGGCTGGACTGCACACCATGCAGTTACGCAGCCTACTGAATGGCTAGCTGCTATGGACAAACTGACAAAATTGGCTCTGAAGCTTCAGCATAGAGGCTGACCAATAAATATGTCAGAAACGCTTCGGTCTCCAAACGAAGGCCACTGTTGGTGCACAAGGTCTAACATTTGGAGCCACTAGCCGAACCGTAAAAACCATGCAAGCATAATCAAGCTAACTGCAGACAAGGACTCGGTAGAGGCACCCAAGACAGTACGATCTGACAGAATCTGACAGAACCTGTGAAGATGCTCCCGGAAACCCTTCTCTTTTATTGTACAAGTGTGGAAGCCAAGACAATCTAGAATAGAACGCCAGACCCAGAAAACATGCCTGTGGGACCACAGGAATTTGTGCCTGCCCCAAGTGCAAGCAAGGATCTGGGTAGAGTGTCCGTTGATGGCAAAAGTAGACACAAGGCTGATAAAACCAGAAACCATTAATGATTGCCGACTCTGGACCTGTTAACTGCCAGCTGGAGCTTCCGTTCTGCCATTGGGATCAACCCCATTCAGGGTTCCCACCAAAACAGTGAAATAATCTCCATGAGTTTTCCAGGTATTCCAGAGTAGTAATTTACAGGCTATTTACTGTAATTTTTGGAACAACATATTTTTTTACACAATTTAACAGTGTTAAAGACAGAGTGCAAAAAGTAGCCCGAGTTAGGCCTACACCTAAAAGTGTGTCTTTGTTATTTATTCCCCCGTGTTTTCCAGGTTGTTTTTGTGAAAAATCAAAAAATTTCTGAGTTTACCCTGAGTTTCAAACATGGTTTAAATTCCCTGAGTGTTCCCAGTTGTCCAGGTTCTCCAGGTTGATGGGGACCTGATATTGCCCTGCAAGCCACCGTTTGTTGCTGACTTCGTCCTTCACTTTTGGGCAGCTCTAAAGCAGACC